>VZRR01002859.1:1736434-1750520 GCA_013398015.1 Oreocharis arfaki | reverse complement strand
ATCTGGAAAGTAAGTAAAGTTGAAAGCCTTAATGAAAAATACAGTCTGAGATAAAGAAGCATATATTATACCTTTATAAACTGGTTTTGAATTCAGCTGGGAAGAACCATACTACTATAGGGCATTATTTGAACTGTCTTCTAGGGAAGAAACTCTAGTAGTACTTTTCAGGCTTACAACATGAAACACAACACATTTTGGGAATTAATAAAAATAGGATTCTGATAGCCCTGGCATGCAGGTCTCCAAAGGATATTTTGCTATCAAATAAGAAAAGAAAGGCTCAACTTCACAGGGTAAAAAACCTTGCAGACTGCTAGATTCTGACAAATTATGGAACTGCACTGCGTGTGAGTGGCAAAGTTTTGCTAGCTGGGGATCTACAGAGCGACTCCTGTGAGAAGCTGCTCAAAGCCTCCCCCATGTCCAACAGAGCCAATGCCAGCTGCCTTCCAAGACGGACCCATCACTTGCCAAGGCCAAGTCCATCAGTGACAGTGTTAGTGCTGCTGGGATAATCATAGAATCATAAAATCATTAAGGCTGGAAAAGACCTCCAAGATCATTGAGTCCAACCTTTCACCAAATGTCACCCTGTCAATCAAACCCTAGCACGAAGTGCCACATCCAGTCCTTTTTTGTACAGTTCCAGGGACAATGACTCAACCACTTCCCCGGGCAGCTCACTCCAATGCTTAACCACCCTTTCCATAAAGAAATTCTTCCTGATGTCCAGCCTGAATCTCCCCTGGTACAGCTTGAAGCCATTTCCTCTTCTCCTGTCGCTGGTTGCCTGGGAGGAGAAGCTGACCCCCACCTGGCCACAACCTCCTTTCAGGCAGTTGTAGAGAATGATAAGGTCACCCTTGAGCTTCCTCTTCTCCAGGCTAAACAACCCAAGCTCCTTCAGCTGCTCCTCACAGAACTTGTGCTCCAGACCCTTCACCAGCTCCACTGCCCTTCTCTGGACTCTCTCCCAAACCTCAATGTCCTTCTTGTAGTGAGGAGACCAGTACTAAACAAAGGACTTGAGGTGTGGCCTCACCAGTGCCAAGTACAGGGGGACAATCACTGCCCTGGTCCTGCTGGCCACACTATTGCTGATACAGGCCAGGATGCCATTGACCTTCTTGGCCACCTGGGCACATGCTGGATCATGTCCAGCCACTGTTGCCCAGCAGCTCCAGGTCCTTTTCCCTGGGTTGCTTTCCGGCCATTCTGTCTCCAGCCTGCAACATCGCAGTGGTTGTTGAGACCCAAGCGCAGGACCCAGCACTTGTCCTGGTTGAACCTCGTACAGTTGGCTCTGGCCCATTGATCCAGCCTGTCCAGATCCTTCCTGCCCTCCAGCAGATCAGCACTCCCACTCAACTTGGCATTGTCTGCAAACTTACTGAGGATGCACTCAATCTCCTCATCCAGATAAAGACATAAACAGGACTGGCCCCAAAACTGAGCCCTGGGGAACACCACTGGTGACCAGCTGGATGTGACTCCCATTCACTAGAACTCTCTAGGCCTGGCCATCCAGGCAGTTTTAACTCACATAAGAAGTCATCCGTCTAAGCCATGGGCTGCCACTTTCTCTAGAGGAAGTCAGTATCAAAGGCTTCACTGAAGTCCAGGTAGACTACAAACACAGTCTTTCCTTCATCCACTAGGCAGGTCACCTGGTCATTAAAGGAGATCAGGTTGTTCAAGCAGGACCTGCCTTTACTAAACCCAGGCTAGCTGGGCCTGATCCCCTGGTTGTCCTACACAAGGTGCGTGATGGCACTCAAGATGATCTGCTCCACACGGGAAGACTGTGAGGAGTTCTGCCCTGAAAAGGAAGGAATAGCAGAAACAACATGTGATAAACTGACTGCAGCCCCCATTTCCCATCTCTATGCTGTTTCAAGAGAGAAGATAGAGAAAACCAGGAGTGAAGTTGAGACCAGTAAGAAGGGAAGGCTAGGGGAAAGTGTTTTAGGATTTGGTTTTATTTATCATTATCCTACTCTGATTCTGATTTGCAGTAAGTTAAATTAATTTCCCCGAGCTGAATCTGTTTTGCGCATGACAGTAGCTGCTCAGTGATCTCTCCCTGCCCTTATCTGGGCCCATGAGCTTTTCATTATACTTTCTCTCCCCTGTGCAGCTGAGGGGAGCGACAGAGTAGCTTTGGTGGCCACCCGGCATCCAGCCACAGCGAACCCAGCAGAGCACACAGCAATAAAAGCTTTCCTGTACTCTCTGTCGCCTCAGCTTTAGCCTGGAGGAAAATGTACTTTTCCTTTTCCTTCAGGGAAAACACTTTTAATTTTCTTGTTCATTCAGTTCTTGGCCTCTGACAAAGGAGGCAAAAAGGTGGCCGTTGCCAAAGTCACTTATTGATTTTCTTGGTTTATTTATGAATTCCAGACATGCAAGTGCCTGTCTTCAAATTTTAACACCTGGTATTTCACACCATTAAGTAAATTGCAAGAAAGACTACTTCCTTTTCACCTCTGCAACTTTCACATAACTAGTGAGCTGCCCTTACAGAAAGTTCATCAAACTTTTGCTTTCATAGAAAGCTTTCAAACTGAGGTCTTCTTCACTAAAGCTGTATGTGAAAGTTACCTGCCTTTTCTACTTTAAAGAAGCCTTTCTTCTGTGGTCTTAGTCTACCAGTACATGGGAAGGAAAGCTCTGTATTAAGATGAAATACAAGGAATAGGAAGCAAAGGGAAAAGTAAAAAGGCACAGTATGAGATCAACAGGAAGTTTCAAGGCTAATCTCAGTGCAATACGTTGCAGTAATCCAAGAGAATTAGACAAAAACCATGAATCATTCTGTCGAGGTCTTGACTTCGGAGAAATACGACAAACTCTTATATGCAGGCAGAAAAAAGCACATGACCATAAATTCTTCAAGGATAGAGATGAAAGCACTCCCAAACTACAAACCCTGCAAAAAACTAAGAGGGCAAACCCCCTCCATAGCAAGAAGCACTCCTGTTGCTCCTGTTCTCCTCAAGATTCTTCCCTCATATTGTCCATGTCATTAATTTTACTTTACATCACAGAAATCTGAGCTTTTTGCCTTTTGATCCTATACAGAGTAAATACCAAAGAAAGGATCAGATCATCTTGGGTGAATGAAAAATAGAGCATTGTCTCACCAGCTATGTAACTAGAACTCCCCAGCTCCTTTTCTACACCGACTGCTTAAACCTGGTCAGACAGGGACAAGCTTAGAACCTGAAACAAGCCCACCAGAAAAAGTGATGTAATAAGTGAACAAACCTGTAAATCCCTGCTGAATCCCTGAACTGATCAGTCGACTCCCAACAACTTGTATTGTTAGTTTTTTTACAGTGAATGGATAATTGTTTGAAAAATACCTTTTTAAGGGGTGATGTTTTGCTTTAAGTTAATGTAGAAAGATTAAAAAAAAACTTGCAAGATAAATTATGAAGATATTTTGCTTGAAAAAGTGAGAGCTTTTAAATTTAAAAACTGCAATCAATATCAAATCATCTAAAAACACAAAATACAAGAATCATAATATATTAGTGAAGTTCTGTATTCTTAGAATAGATTTCTCATTAAAAAATCAATATTTAATTTTGCTCTGAAGTACAAGAAAAATGTACTGTGCATTTAATCCCAAAGGAATTTACACACTTTTTACATATACACTAGCAGAATCAATTCATATAATTCTGCAATTTCCACCTTCGAGTAAATACAGTTCCTTCCTGTGAGATTGAAAAACAGCATCTTGGAGAAACCAAAGGAAAATAAAATACACTATTAAAACTTTAGGAAGTTAGGGGTATGCAGAACACAAAATAATTTTTAAAAATACAGATACACTTCTGAACAGTGATAAATAAAGTGGGGTGCCTCTTTTTTTTTTTCCAGAAATGTAGGTAGCCATGCCCTGGTTTCACTTTTCTTAAGTTTACTTTCTATGTAAGGCTTGGGGTGTAACTGAACAATTACTGGATGCATTTGAGCAAAATGTGCTTTATTCTGCAAAATACAAGACTTGTACGGACGTATCCCATTTAAACAGACTCAACAACACTTCAGTTTTACTCCTATTAACAGATGTGCTTCCAGTGAGACTTGTTCAAGGCAGAGAGTCACCACAGTTAATCAAACTCAGCAGAGACACGGGACCACAGAAATACAATGTTTTACTGGTTCATGGCAGTGTCACTTGCCCTTAAGATATGACTGCAGGCAAAATTGTTCCTCATTTTCAGCTCTTGAACAACTTTCACCGACGCACTCTGCGTGTTTAGAGCAATGCTAAGCAACATAACCTTGCAATTAAAGTCCATAAAGCAACTTGTACATATTTCTGTACAGCCTGGGTCCATATTCTTAGGCAAGCACATATAAAGCCTCCTTTAATTCTCATCCATAAAGTGCAAACCCATTACCCTGATACTTTTCAGGTAGCATCCTGGGCCAAAATCAATAGAGTTAACCTAGGATGATCTAGAGCCCTCATAAATTCTGTCCTTTTTTCCGAACTGCCTATGCTCATGCTCCATGAGCCCTATCAAACAGCTGCCTTCCCGTTCTACACCCGTAGCTAAGGACACATGACCAGCAGAACACTAAACTGTATAGCTGAAGTTTTTCATGCAATGTCAAACTTCCTGCAACACATAACAGTACCAAGGAGACTTATCACTTAAAGTAACTAAAATACTCATAGATTTTTCACGTCCTTTTACTGCTCAAGCTTTCACATTTTTCCATCTACATCTGTGCAATATCATTTAATCAGTACAAAATTTAGTCTCTCGATGTCAAATGTCAAAATGATTCTAAAGTCAATACTACAAGTAAGCAAAAGTGCAGTGACTTTACTTTGAAAAGAACTTACTATAAAAGGCTAATTTAAAACCTAGAGAATAACGAATATAAATGAAAAAACACTCTGCTTTCTTAGAACATGCAAGTTCTAAAGAAATTGTGCAAAGAAAAAAGACGAGAAAGCTTCACAGTATATTCAAAGACTTTAAAATTAATAGATATTTTACAAAAACGCAGACAAAATCTTCATGAGAACTTGCTACAAATTTTTTAATGCTCACTAGGCTTACAGTCCAAACAAGGTTTGAAAAAAATGAAGCATCTTTTATTAGACCTGCTTGCATAAGATGTAGACAGAGTTTTGGATACATAAATACTTTGTTTGATCAATTCAGAGTATGCAGTATTGGTAATGTAGAGAAACACTTGAGAAGACACTTAGGTCATTCAAGCATGTAAAGACTTCCATTAGCAATTTTCAGAACAGACAAGAGTGCTCTGCTTCTTGCTAAAAGAGTAGTACCCTTTTTCCCTGCAATATAATAGTACTTGCACTAAAATACTCTGGTTGGGCTGTGCTCCATTCATGAGCAATGTCCTTAAAAATTTCATATAATGAAGTTCAAAAAAATAACTCTCAATTAAGGATCTTAAAGTAAATAACTGTATTTTGATGCAAGGCATTTAAACAACCATTGTAGAAATTTATTACAATTTAGTGTTCATCTAAAGCCCAAAATACACAGAAAATGACTTTTCGGTTACACCTCACATCCTCAAAAGCTGATTTGCTAAATCCACCACCATCATCACTAAAAAGTGTAGCTACATCTGCTAGGTTCATCCCTAATCAAAAAGCAACTCTCGGGGCATCTACTGATCTTCTACTGATCTGATGATTCCAGGAGGCCTTAATATAAGAAAGAAAAACAAAAACATAAGGAGATTTCAAACACCACATTTTTATTACAGATAGCTGAAAAATCTCCATATACAGATACATACATTCCCTTATCTTCGACAGTATGTACAATGCTTACCAAAGGCAAGGTGTACAAAGTCCTGACACTGAAAATGAGACACACTTATGCGAAGAAACTCAGAAATTAGTACCTAAATAGCTGTTCTAATTCAATCTAGAACTGTCTGGAAACAGCTATTCATCATGCCATGTCTCTTCATGCCTCTGAAGTGGCAAGTGTACGAATGGGTTTGTGTGTGTCATTATTCTGAAAATTGCAACTAGCTCTTCTTGCCTCAGTAACAGTGCCAGAAAATATATTTGGAACATGGCTTTCTTGTTTAAAACTCTCTCTGGACGTAAGTATCTGACATGCAATCAAATTTTGAGGATGATTACTTCAGTTCTAAGTACAAAGAATTACAATGCTATCCTATCAATTGTCTTTTCTAAGAAACCATTAAATCAAACTCAGTGGTATTCTTTTCTGCTGCTTGTTGTGAATATCAAAAGTTATTCTGACTAACACTTACTGCCTAGATTCCCAAACTAAGCTCTACTATAAACATTGTATAATATTTTACCATATCTATGAAGTATAAAATAAGAGATAAAACAGTAATAATTCCTGACAGATGCAGAGATCTGATAAGGTATCTGCATCCTAACAGATCTAATCACACAGAGGTGTAAATCTGGTGAGGTGTAAATCATTGCAGTAACTGTAAATTTATGCAAGTATTTCCAAAAAGCAGAATGAAACTAGTCTGTGTTTGTAACTGATGACGTAAGATTTTTTCACGTGTTTTATCACTGCTGGGAACTGAAGTCAGACTACAGGCATGCAAGCTTTTTCCCCCAAAACATAATTGCATGCTAACATCTATTAATTAAAACTGATAGGCCCAGGGGAGTAGACAAATGCAGCAGCCACCAGTGGGTAGAGCAAAGGAGAAGGTAAAACAAGCTAGAAATTATAATTGGCTCTAACTATTGGCAACCCAAAACAGAATTTCAATTTTGTCACTTTCCACCTTCAGTAATGCCTGCATTTCAACAAGCTTGAATACAAGGGCAGCAGTATTTTTAATAGCCTTTTCTTAAGGCATTAAGCTCAAGCCTCAAAATGCTTAGTAACTGCTTGATGAAGGAAGCACGCTACATCTTTGTTAGCTGCTTTCCTATCCAAGGATGCAAAAAATTCTTCATATGAGTCTTCAGAAATAAAAGGGTATTGACAAGACTGAGAATTTCAAGTCTCTCTTAATGTTGTTCTCCCTCTGCTATTTTCCAGAAAAATAAACAACAGGATGGTACCCTCCCCCTCTAAAAAGAAGCCTCTTCTGCATAATTCCTTTTAAGATAAGGTTTATAACAATTCTGTACTTTGAGAAGTTCCTGCCCAGAGATCATGTTCTTTCACCCAGTCTCTGTCTTCACCCTTCTGCAGGGCACAGATAACGCCCATGAATTTGAAGAATGACAGACTTCTTAGTTAGAAAGTATTAGTGCAATGTCAGACAAAGCCAGCAATGAAGCTTTGGCAGACTCTTGTATCAAATGGAGAATCATGTGGGAAGACGCATGCGCAGAAATAATGCCCCGTGCGTCCCAATACAACCGCTTACACTGGGGCCAGAAAAGAGCTCTGGACAACAGCTTGCACCTCAGACGTTCCAAAAGTTCAACATGCACCGATGTCAAGCCTGTGTCTAAAAGATGGTAGGGATGTTTATTACAGTCTGTCATCTCCTATCACCTCCCATTCTTCTGCAGCTTTTAAGAAATGCCTATCAATCTGCTATTGTCTGCTGACAGTCTCCTGCTCCTCCATGGCAGTGAGATGGCTGCCTAGTAGATCAGTCAACGACTGTCTCATAACTGCCTTGCTAGGTGACTGTTCAATTGTGAATGTTTGGATCCTCAGTCTCCTTAGACTACTCAGTCCACTTTCAAGTGAAAAAATCACTATCAATTCTCTGAAATACCCTGAAAGGCATGAAAACATTTCTTGCAATTCAGAGGTCACCACAAGTTGTCTCCTTTATCAAAACACATTTATGGCCATACCTACCCTCTCAGACTGATGCAATCTTGAAGCTTCAAATGTTGTTAAATTCTTTCTGACGCTTTCATTGGCCAAAAGGCCACAACAGTTTCTGCACTGTTCAATTCTCTCTCTTCCTCTCTGAGCAAAGGCCTTGGGCAGCAAAGAGAAAGGGGTGAGGAGCAGTGACCAAAGCAATCCTTTCCCTGAGTGATTTGGGAACATGTTTAGATACTGGTCTCTCTTGTAAGCCTGAAAACATTCAGCATAAGGACATGCCAAGTCTTGCACAAGGAGAATAATCCCAGGAGGCCAACCAGCTGGAAAGAAGCTCTGCAGAGAATTCCTGGTCAACACCAAGCTGAACATGAGCCAGCAACATACACTTGCAGCAAAGAAGGCCAAAGCCATCCTGGGCTGCACTGGAAAAGCAGCACCAGCAGATTGAAAGTGGTGATCTTTGCTCTCTGACACGTCTGGATGATAAATCTATTTCTGGGCTTCTTGATATAAGAAAGACATGCTGGAGCCAGTGCAGCAAGGAGCCATAAATACAGACAAGGAATGGGAGCACATCACACAAGGAAAGGCTGAGAGAGTGGGGACTGTTCAGCCTGAGGAAAGAAGACCCAGAAGGATTTTAACATGTGTAAATCCCCAGTGGGGAGGACTAAAGAAGACAGAGTCAAACTCTTCCCAGAGGTGCCCAGTGACTGGACCAGAAGCAATGAACACAAACCGAAACACAGGAAGTTCCATCAGAATGACAGAGAACACTTTTTTACTGAGAGGGAAGCTGAACACTGGAAAAGACTGTCTAGAGAGGCTGTGGAGTTTCCATCCTTAGAGATACTCCAAAGCCACCAGAACTTGGTCCTGGGCTACCTGCTGCAGGTGGCCCTGCTCTGAGCAGGTGGTTGTCCTAGACAACCTCCAGAAGTAAAATCGTTTCACTATGGATTTGTACACTCAAGTGCCAGGTTTAGAGTCGGCACTGCCAGGAAGAGGTGCAAGGCAATATTTGAACAGTCTTTCTGGGTGATTCCAGGAGCTTAAAATACCCATGCACACAGTAAGCAACCTGCACTCGGCTACCCACACCACCATAGGGTCTGAAACATGGTGGTTTCAAACTCCTTTAAGTACAAAGGAAGAAATAAAGGCTGTCAAGCAGAAGCCTCCATTCCTCGGGCACCACTGCAGAGAAAGTGAGATTCATGCAGCCACAGAAAGAATAAATAAGAGGGATTCTGATTCAGAGGAAAGAGTCTTGGTATTGTTTATCTATTTTATCCTTTAATTCCTTGGTGCCAAATGCACAACCAGTTCCAAGAACTCTCCTCCATTGTTTCTCAGTGGGATTAAAGATAGACTTTTGACTCTTTATTCTAAAGATAAGATAAAGACAGACTCCCTCAAGATGGCCCCTTGACTCTCACTTTTATTTCTGCAAAGTGGCCCAGTTTCAATAGAAAGGAGGAAGAATGATCCTACCTCTACCTTCCCCACTGTTTATGGAAGGGCACTTAATATCAGGGGATTTACAGCATACAGGCTAAAAAGGTCTTGGAACCAAACTTCCCTATGTTGCCCATAAGTACTGAGGACGGCAGCAGCTGCCACTGTGCTTTCAGCAGTATTCAATGTTTTCTGACAGTGTTAGGTGTGGGCCAAGTGCTAGAAAGGGAGAAGGAAAGACATTGTCTCCAGGAAACTGGTTGAGAGCACAAGCCTCCTGGTCAATTGGCTAATCTTCAGTTATGCAGCAGTGAAGGCTGGAAGCTTCTAGGTGCCCCAAGAAAATTACAGAGAGGTTACTTTGCAAACCCTGAAACAGATATTCTCACCAACTGCAAGTGACCAGGATTTGGTCCAGCCCTGAAACGTGAGCAGCTGCAATATCCCTATTGATTGTAGAGATCTGAGTTCTATTAAAATCCCATTTGTGTACCATACTAGGGAGTCAAAATAGGGTGTCAAATTAGCACCAAATTCTCCCTAATTGTTAACTGCCATGAAAAATCTTGAGATAACTTTTAAGATGAGAAGGTTTCAAGTACCTGCTACTCTCTCTACTGAAGCTACTCAACTAGAGTTACAAAGGTACAAAGCACCTCCTGTGTCTGAGTTAACGTTCCGACTATTGCCACTACCACAGCCAACAATCTCACAGCCTTCCTATCTTCCCATCAGAAGCTTAGTAAGAGCTTTTATTCCCACTTAAGTTTGCTCCAGCAAATGAATGCCATGGTTACTAGGAACCACCTCCTAATTACTGGCCAAAATTTGAACAGAACTGGAACTCAGCTAGCTGCGTTCTCAGCTGCCATAGTTTTCACTTAGTACTTGCCTAACCCAACGAGATAAGGCACACAACTACATATAAGCAAACTTCATCTTAAGTACACATATATATAATTCTGTCATTTCTCTGTGATTGAAGTTTGCTGTATATAACTGTGTTTTTTTCAGTTCAAGACACCTAATACCTCCACAAGCAATATAGTTGTCTCAGGCTACCTAGTGTTTAAATGCACACTTTAAACTTTTAAACTACTTTTTCTTTCAATTTTCCCCCCACAGATGCTTGCAAATGATGGTTTGTTTCTCTCTTCAGTTTCATTGAAAACTTACCCTTTCATGCTTCTTCACAATTTTTTAGTCACATCAGTCACCTGTTGGGCAACATCTGGACTTCAGGCTAGACATCAGCCACTCAACATGAAACTCTTCCCTTCCAGCTACAGGAGTATCTACCAAGTAAAACAGGAAAAAATGCCTCCGATGTGAATTAGTCTGCAAAGGAGGCCATTTTACTACTGTCCTATGCAAACATTTACTCATACAAGAACAGCAAAAGCTTGGGTGTCTAAAGCCAAGTACCATTAAAGAGATGATAGAGACTATAGTCTTCAGAGATATGCACAAAATCTGGCAAAGTCGGTGTGAAACAGGGAAACAAGAGTGGATGACAGTTGAGTATACCATGGTAAAGCCCCACCTACCCAATAGACTGCTCTCCATGCAGCTTTCAAAGGTGTGGCAAACAGGAAGGTGATGCTCTCCCAGCCACAGAGGAACAAAACACAAAGCTCTGAAGCTCCAAGATGAGATGGAGGACGTGCTTCCTACTCACAGACCATGGGACTGCACTCAAAAGGCCTCAGTTTCTACTTAGTGCCTGGCAAGCATTGAAGTGCTTATGTGTATTTGAGTCTTCAGTGCCATACAACAAACTGGGATGACAGTTCACTGAATGAAGGCATAGATATGGTCTCAGGAATACCTAGTGACACTGTCCCTATTACAGAACCTGCCTTCGGATATGAAGGCAATTTCAAGGCAATCAGTTAACAGCAAAGTGTTCCTCAAGCCAAAGTACACCTGCTCGTAAGAGATGCAAAAGAAAGAACCTTCACAAAAGCCCAAACTCCTCAACACATTACCCCAAGGTATTCAAGAAGTCATAGGATAGCAAAGTGCTCCCCTTCCACAAACAACACCCCCAGCAGTGTGAAATCTGATATCAGAAGGGTGCGGGAAAGAAAAGGTCCCAGCCACTGACCAGGTGTACCTGGAAAAAGAAAGTCACACTGGCTAGTATAAGATGTATGCCTTTATCCTAAGGGGGTGACAAGCTCTGTTAGCCCCACACTGCTGAAGGAAACTCAGCAGGCCAAATAAGACAGATAGGGCAAGTTCCTGGAAAGCAACGAGCAGGTTGTCTCAAACCAAAGGATGCATTTGTAATTCTCCAGTGCAAGCAGTGAAAAGAGCTCAGTGTCCATAGTCCTGTGCCCTGTAGCAGCGCCCTGTTCGCAGGCTGGCACGCTGCAGTACGTGCTGATGTCAGCATGAACGGGCAGAGAGGGTTTACAAGAAGCCTTTTAGCTCAGAGTCAGAAACAGGAATCAGGAAGACAGGTACAGAGCTGAAGGAGAGGGACACAGCCTCTTTACCAATGACCCTAACTGCTTTCACTTCTCCTGAAATCCATATAGTCTACTCACAAACACTTCCAATTCCCCTAGATCCACAATTTTATGATCACTGTGTGAAGAATACAGTCATTTAACCAATATTTCTTCCTATGGTTTTCTGCGATGAGGATTGCTGGAAAGGAAAATTACAAGTACTGTTTTAGAAACTTTCATTGCTATCAGGACATCCAGAACAGGAGAGAAATGCTGCACCCTTTTTAGCCCTTATGATTCATGAGACAGCACATATCCGGCCTGTGATCAGCCCAGGATTGAAGGTAGCCTAGTTTGCAGCACTGATTCTCAGCTTCACTTTCAGGGAAAATTACAGATTTGCATGTGGGTGTTACAGATGGAAACATTTCTCCACCAGGTGGTTTTAATGAAAACTGGTGGCAGTTTTGTTGAGACATTTGGATAATCAGAAAATCTTTTAACAAAGATTTAACAAAGAAGGGGTAGTGATATGTGACTTTCATAATATAGCTGTGTCATCTGATAGCACCACTGTATATTTGTAACAAACCTTTATAAAATTATGGAAGTAAATTCTTGTCAAAATTCCAGTCTTAAAAGAGTTACTCCGTGGAAAGGCGTGTCAAACTCTTATCCCAAAAAGAAAGTAAGTGTTCAGCATACAGAAAAGGAGAATGATCTCAGAAAATCTAGTGGCTCTCTCTAAGAGTTGAATCATAACCCATAAGGAAACTACTTGTTGTGACCTGATTTTTACAAACTAACGATATAGCTAAAGTGAGTACACAGGTTTGTAAGTTTTCCAATATATTTTCCCTTAATTCCTGGCTCTTTAAATAAAGACAGAAATCTATTTAAAATCACAATTACTTAGGCCAATGGAGAGCCTAGACTGTTATGCTCATTATTTTAAAGAACTTTTGCAGGGAAATAAAGTTTTAAATTTGGGCATCACAAACCTTTGAAGATAATATAAAGTAATTTCCAGCTGAATTCACAAAGCACAGTTTTTGTCGTCATCCAAAAATTATATTTAAAGTGTTCCAAGTTCATTTAGTGAAACTGCTGAAGATTCCCATAATTTCACAGAAAAGGAAATATCAGTCCAGAATTCAGAAACACCAATATAAAGGAAAAAAAAAAAAAACGGGGAGTGAAAAAAGGAAGAAAATTTATTGTCTACCCAATGTTAACAAGAATAGGGCTGAGAAAATACCATCTCTATCAAGGGAAGTTCATTCTCATAGTTACTGTAAGATTTATAGTATTCCTCTACAACATCATCACAGAACCAGTAATCTTCTTCACAGCATAAAAGCTAAATATTTGTAGAGAAGTAGCTGTGCTGGAGGACAAGGAACAGGAGGATACATACAGTTTATAGCCTTTGAGCTACTCCTTTATTTAATTTTTTTCTGATGAATAGAAACTAGGAGAGATCCTTCACTCACGTTTCCCTCCAGTGACTAACACAATGCATTTTCACAGAACATTTCTCATTCCAATCACCCCACCTCCGAGGGTAGCCACACCCCAAGCACAATGAACTGCAACAGCAAACTGAACTCTTCCTGTTGAACTGAGATCCAAGCACCACAGTCCCGGACAGCTCCTCGCCAGAACAGCACTGGCAGCTGGGCCTCAGCACCCACCATTGCAATGATCTCTAGTAGCCCCTGTAAAAATTCAGAGTCAAGAAGAAATAGGAAGGGACAGGGACAATAAAACGCTGTCCCAGCTTCACCACGCACAGCGCACGGGGCCGAAGTCGGGAGCCTGCGGGGGTTTGGTCTCCAGCCGTAGGGAAGAGCTGGCACCTGCATGGCTCAAGTGGGTATTTCCGATGCAGCCAAAAGAAACACTCAGATCACGTCACACCTTCAGCGCAGCCCCTCCGAGCACAGGTGCACGCAAGCAGGCGACAGTGAGGTAAGGCTGTACCTCCTGTGGCACGGAGGGTCTGCGTGGCGTCAGAGGCTCGCACTGTTCCAGTCACCTCTCCACCACCTCCCGCCCGGAGCGAACAGGCCTGACGGGCTGGCAGAAGAGGAGAAACCGTGATTCTCCTCCACAGGCCACGACTCCAATCTGTTTATTCTCATCACTTGCAGTAGGCGATTCAGCAACGTTACGTTTGAAGCCTCCGACTGACGGAGGAGGCTAAAAAATGTGATCACACGCGCTGTTTGGCAGGGACGAGGGGGTGAGTGAAAAGGTTCAGAAGAGGCTGTGGGGATTTGGTTTCCAAACATGGCACCTCCCCACACCCCGCGTTCCCCGCACCCCTCCCCGTGCCGCCGGCAGCGGGATAAACCCACTCCC
>VZRR01002859.1:1721833-1736365 GCA_013398015.1 Oreocharis arfaki | reverse complement strand
CCCCTCCTGGCAGAGGCGGGGTTTTGGGGACCCCAAAGGAATCCCACCTCGCCCCTCACCCCCATGTCGGGGTTTCCGCCCGCCCGCCCTGCGCCGCCGGCTCCCTCGGGGCGGGGAGGGCCGCCGTCCCGCTCCGTCCCGCCGTGCCGGGCTCCCCCGGCGGTGCTGCCTCGGGAGGAGCTGCCTGGGGTGGGGGAGGAGGAAGTTACGGGCCGGGAGCGGAGCGGGACCGGGGCTCCGCGGCGCCAGCCCCGCCGAGGAGGGCGAAGCCGGCCGGCTCCGGGCACCGGCCGGCTCCCGCTGTGGCAGCGCCCGCTCCGCCCGCCGGCGATCGGTGCATGAATGAGTGCCTGAATGAATGAATGACTGGCGTCTGCTTACTTGAGCATGGCCTCTTCTTTTTCTTCCTCCTCTTTCTGCCGGTCCATCACTGCCATGATGATGTTCCTCTCCTCCTCTGTCAGGTGGCTCAGGTCGGGCAGCTCCTGCATCGGGGGGGGCACCGTGGGCGGGCGAGGGCCGCGGGGCCCCACCGAAGAAGACATTTTCTTTCCGCCTCTCCCTTACACCTTCTACCTTTGCACGGCGACCCCAGCCAGCCTCTCCTCCGCCCCCTTCACACGGTAGTCCTCCGAGCAGCGGCAGCCGGCAGCTCTCTGGCAGCAGCGGAGGAGGCGGAGACCCAGCCTTTCATGGTTGCTTGCATCCACCCCGGCCCGGTGCTGCCGCTGCTCGCTCCCTTTGTTTCCGCGGCTTCGGGGAGCTCAGGGGCTGCCGCGCCGCCGTCCGCAGCCCATCCTCCCGGCGGTGGGCGTGCGGGGCGGGGGTGCGGTGGCGCGGAGGGCTCCGGATCGCCGCCGGCGGGCTGCGTGCGGGAGTGGGGGGGCGGTGCGCGCCGCCGGCCGGCCGGGAAGGGCGGGTGCTGCCACTGCCGCCGCCGCCGCGATGCTCCGCCGCTGCGAGCCTGGCGCTGGAGGAGGGAGGGAGCGAGGGAGGGAGGGGAGCTCGGTGCCGGTGAGGCGGAGTCCGAGGCGCGGCGCCGCTGCCTCTGCCCCTGCCCGGCACCCGGGCCGGCCGTGCCTCTCTCTCCCCGCCGTCCCCCGGGCTCGTCCGGCGGCCGCACGTCCTCCTCACGTCCTCCTCCAGATTTCCTCACCGCAGGTGCTCGCCCGGGTTCCCGCCAGGACTGCCGGCTCGCCCGAGGCAGGGCCACCCGTGGGAGGGTGCGGGTTTGCTGCGGGGCTGCCTGGGGCGCCGGGAAGCCTTGGGCTCCCAGTGCTGCCGCCACTCCCTCGGGCGTGAGCCGTGCTGGCCCCAGCTGCAGCCCCCTTGCCGTTAGCCAGCGCTGTCATCGCTCGGCCGTCCCTTCCTGAGGGTCCCACGCTTCAGCACTTTCTTCATACGCTTCTTAAACCCCGTTAATGCCACCCATGCCATGGTCCACACACACCTCCCACGCGAGTGACAAGTGCTCTTATTTATCAGACCCGTTTTTTAACCACTATGACCCACTAAAACTGGCCACGAAACATGTCACAGTGCCGACTGCTCAACTGAGGGGTTAGTGCACAGTAAAACAAAACGTCATGTCCAGAGAGAGATGGCTTCCCTGCCAATTTTTGGTCCACCAGCTCTTAGTGACTTCATCTTGGGGAGCTGGTAATGAATGCAACAGCGCTTCTCTACAGGAGATCATCTGCATGTAATCCGCTGGCCAAAAGCTCATGCCTACAGCTCTGAAGCGTCCTCTGTTCACACATGTGCCTGTCAGTGAATGAAATCATTCAAGCTATGTAGAAATGCAAAGCTAAAATACAGAGAAAACTGCACTTTCAAGTAAAATGTGAACTACCACTAACACATGCTGACACTTAGGACCTCTCAGTCGTGCTTCTGCTGAGGTCACAGTATGGAAACAGTTCTGGTTTCTAGACAGATCGTCTGATGAGCACAAACCAGAGGGGGGGAAAAAAATCTATGCTGGCAGTGTTCAATGCTTCTTTCTGCCGAACTTGCCAAGTTTGGAACAGAGAGAGCGACCAGATTTCTCCTAGCCACACTGATACCTCTCACACAAATTCTGAAAGCCATGAACCTTCATGACCCTTTGAATTTGAGAGCAATTACTGTGGCCATCTGCTTGTGTCCCCCCAAGAGATTTTCTGCAGGACACAATTTGCTAACACAAATTATAAAGAAAAAACATAATAAGCACTATTTTTACCACTAGAATTTTTGTAGGATAATGTCCAAGTTCAGTTCAGAAACTGAAGTCTCCCAACTTTTCCAGCACATGAAGGAAACGGTAACTTGAATGACGGACAGATGGCTCAGAGGAGATTACAGTGGTGTTAATAAGCAAAGCACTATGAAAAGCTGGTAAATATAATAATGTCACACTCACTTTAAGACACAGGCCCTCCACTAACTCGTGTGGTGATTTGTCCCAGGGCATGGCCACATTATTACTGCTAGATGTAATCCTTCTAGCTAAGTACTAACAAATCAATAAAATCATTTCCTGCTATCTGTGACCGGCAGGGAAGATAGCCTTCATGTAACAGGCTGGTGCTGAAGAATTTATCCATTCATTAACAACAGGCAGCCACTTCAAAACTAAAGGAAGCAAGTCTGAAAAAAATAAGATGATGAGAAGAAAGTGAGGTACCACCATATGTTTAGTATCAGAAATAACTAAAGCATGACTGGAATGGTAATACTAGACATCATGATTATGTTGTTAGAAGTATCCATAGGTAGTCCATACTCAGTCCTTCAGATAACTTGGGTAGACCTGCATATTCCAATTAAAGGATGCAGATCAAGTAACTGCATTCACTAGAGCAATGGCCTTAGTGTTCAATAATCACAGCTTTAAGCCCAAATTAACCAAAATATAAAAGGTTTAAGACCATAAGATCCAAGTGTCTCCAAGATAATTTTATGAAGAAAATATATGAGGTTAAGTTATCCTACTCACCTTTCTGCTTATTAATTACTGACACAGTTATTTATATCTATTCTGTATTTGTGTTAATTGCTTTATGCTGGGTCAAGCATGTGAATTTTTACTGCTCTATGGAAAATACAAAATGAATACAAAGAGTGTTTTATATATAGTTTCTTATCACTTAAAAGGGAAAGCTGAAAACTCTTGCAGAATACAGGTTGAAAAGGTTATGGAAGTTGGAGTGTGGACTTGCACCAAGCCAATATTGTGACTAAAACTGTTTTGAAAAGCACATAATCACAGAAAGATTCAGGTTGGAAGGCACCACTGGAGGACATCTGGTCCAGCCAACCTGGTCAAGCAGGGTCAGCTAGAGCAGGTTGCTAAAGACTGCATCCAGATGGCTTTGAGATTCTCCAAGGATGGGGACTCCACAGCCTCTCTGGGCTACCTGTGCCAGTGCTTAGTCACCTGTACAGTAAAAAAGTGTTTTCTCGTGTTCAGACAAGACCCCCTGTATTTCAGTTTCTGTCCATTGCTGCTTCCTCTGTCACTGGGCACCGCTGAAAAGAGCCTGACTCAGTCTTGCTTATACCCTCTCATCAGATATTTATTCACATCTATAAGAGGCCTCTGAGCCTTCTGTTCTCTAGGCTAACTAGTTCCATCCCTCAGCATTTTCTCATATGACATGCTTCAATTCCTAAACTATCTTCCTTGCCCTTCACTTGACCAGCTGTTCTATGTCTATGTCTTTCTTATGCTGGGGAGCCATGAACTAGAATTGTCACTCCAGGTGTGGCTTTAACAGTGTTGAGCAGATGGGAAGGCTCACCTCTCTCAGGCTTTTGGCAACGTTTTTCCTAATGTCTACTAAATCCTAGACGAAGCAAATGATTTTGTGTTGTTTTTCTAAAAAAGCAGTAGAATTTACTAGAGAGAAATAAAAAAAAAAACCATAAAAGTCACCTCATTTTTTGGTCTACATGAAGAGACTGAGCTCTTATTGTCAGTATTTCCAGCCTTTAGTAGTCCTTTTCTGATTTGCACACATTTGTTTTGTAATCATGAAATATCTGACACTGTTGTCCAATCAACAGTGTGTGGGAAGCTCAGTCTAGTTCAATATATTATATCCCAAAGTTGGAATGATAGATGAGAGCCTGGAAGAGAATTTCATTGCCTGGTTAGTAAGAATTACCTTTGCTTAGTAACATCCGAAGTCTTGTCACTGATAGGCATCCTATTAAATCAATTTCTCTGAAGTCCTGTCTAGAGAAGACTGCTGTGAAATCTAGAAATGGAATATCAATATAGCTATTGTCACATATCATGTAAATGACTTTTCTAAGCTTGAAAAGCCAATCATTATAATGGAATCCATGACCTTTTCTTCTCAGTTCATAACAACAAATGTTCACTTGTCATGTGTAGGGCATCGTAACATACGGCCTCCGCATGACAAATGCATATTTCTTTATGATTCTAGACCTCCCCTCAATCTTAGGAACCTTCCTTCTCCCCTATATCTTCCCTTTGTGTTGACCAAATGCCACACTAAATTTCTCAGTTCCACTAATACTCCTTTTTCACTAGCTGTAAGCAATCATGGTTGTTTGTTTCCTTGCGTGAGGCAAACTTAAAGAAGAAACAAGCAATTCAGAGGGTTTTCCAGTAGGTTCCTTGCCTAGAAGAGCGGTGCTCTTTCTCAGACTGATGGAAGACTGGGGGACAGTGAAAGCTGCATTGGAGTTTTCAGTCTCAGTGGGTTTGCCATTTAAGGGACAGCCATGAAGGATGAAATATCCTGTAGCATCAAGGGCTCAAAGTAATTTCTCACAGTAAGTTAATGAAAGTGGGACATTGAGACTTCTCTCTTTCTCAAGATGTTGAAGGATTTAAAAAATTTCAAAGACTGACCAAATTCAAAGTAAAATATATTTTATCAACATATCATAATTTTCAAGAGCAGGGGGTTTTTTGGCATCTGACTCATGACTTTTCATTTCTTTAAGCTTGGTGGTACCACAGTATTTTAAGAAGGAGAAAAAGGTCAGAGCTAGCTCTAGCATGAGAAGAAATGGAAACAGTCCTTTCCAAGGCAGAGAGAAAACACTGGCACAAAGGGATTTCATTTCAGGTAGGAATTTCAGGCCCTGTTCTGGACAAGATCTAGTATTATGCATAACTTTATAATGAGTGCCAATATCCTGCAGCAATTAACATTTTAAAAATCATCTCAGGCAGAAGTCTTGGGCTTCTTTTAAATACCTTTTTATTTAAAAAAAAAAAAAGGCAAGCAATAAATGCCCCTACCTCTAAACAAAAAACAAGCAGTTCCATTGACAGCAAACCTTATGGAGCCTGCTTTTGGATGACAGCTGTGATTCTCTTGTGTCAAACAGTGCAGCTGAGTTCACACTTCCACCTGTTCTTTACTGGGCACACAAATCTGAGTCTCCTCTATCTGGTTGCTGATTTTTGTAAAACCCACAGGAGCTCAGTGTTTCTAAACCGGCTTTTTTGTCCGGCTTCTTTCAAATTGGTCAAGAGATTCAAATGTTATTGCTGGAGTACTGACAGAAAAGCAGTGCAATGGCATAGCTTGAGTTTCTTAAGAAAATAGACTAGAAACCCTATCCCACCCCCATAGGTCTCTAATTATTCCATTTGCTCCTTGCTCTTCTCAGTTCCCTCCTGTTTAGCTGTGTATTTCTGGCATGACAGTTTCCAGAAAATCATCCCATCCTTCAGGTGCAGCTTGCCAAAAACGCATAAACAGGAACTGTCACCTTCCTCCTCCCTGACATGATGTTTCTGTATGTGCAGCTCCAAATCAGACCCTTTTAGGTGCACCAGTGCGTTTGCAAACTCCTATCTGATTTGAATCCGTTATGAGCTGATTTTTATTTCAGTCAGACTACTTTCCAAGTGTGTTTGTTAAATAACGATTTTTAAACTCAGAAATACTAACAAGGTTTTAAGTTCAACATCATTTTCCAAGATAATAAGATCAGTTTCCACTTTCCCCCCTTTAACTAAAAGAAAGTGGAAAAGTGATGTAACTGACACCACCTTCCATCCTGAAAAATCATCATCTGCTTTTTTGTTCCTCTTCTGAACCTGTTGTGTAAAGCTGATAGTGTAGACAGATTCAACCCCCTTTTACTTCAGGGGAACTCTGCATATGGCCATTGCATAGAAAGACCCTACATTTGTAGTATCTTTTTTCATGTTTCAGAAGGGCTGAGAAGTGTTAAGAGTTTGGACAGAACAAACAGAAGCCCAGTACTTTCAGTCAGCAATCTGGGAGTTGGAAAAGTTAGAAAATTTTCAGTTCAAGCACTGAAATAGCACAACATTTTCTGCAATTGTGGACCATATATTTTTGGAATAAAAATTTTATTGTTACTCCAGTGTTTTTGGCAAACATGTCTAAAATACTACTACTACTACTACTACTAATAATAATAATAATAATAACAATAAATCTATTTACTGCCAATTGAAGTATCTTAACATTATTTTTGCTCCAAAAGAAAATCTCCAATACAATCTTGAATGTTTTATGCTGTGACTCAGGTAGATAGTGCAGTAAGGGTGAGATCTAAATGACCTAAGTCACCTAACAAAGTGCTAAAGTACACTGAGGTCTCCTGCTATACATGCAGCCACAAGCCCTCCAAAAGCAGCCAGCAACTCAGAAATACTATTGTTGAGAGAATACAAGAGAAACCTGCAGTTTTATCAAGCCTAATTGGAAGTAAACATCTGATTCCCTTGACAGGCTGTAAGGAAGCAGCAGGTAAGAGGATTGCAGTGATGGAGAACGGTGTCATTTTCCAAAGCTGTTCATACAGTGGAGGATGTGCTAGGGCAAGTTCAGTCATACAATCTATTGCAGCCTTATCATAATCTCGTCCATCTCTGTTCACAAATTGCAAGATACTGTGAAAGTCAGTGTTAGTACTAAAATGGGCACAAGAGTCCTGATGGAACAGTTTGCCTTAAAAAGTAGTGGAGCAATTTTTGTAGGAGAAAGTATCTTTAATTATCCAATGGATATAATCAGAAGAGATGAACAAACTTTAAGGCACACAAGGCCTTACATTCAAAAAGAAATAGCAAAATTCATGCTAAGCAGAGCCTGGAAACAGTTGCTTTGAACTTAACTTCATTATTTTAATCAGCCAGACAACATGAGGAGAAAAAAGAGTGTTTGAAATATATGGAATAAAGAGGATATTTGTAAGAGGAGTAAAGCATTTTTGGAAAAGAGAAGGAAAGACAGACAGAAAAATAATTATTACCTGTGAAAGAAGATGTCAGATGAGAGGCAAGAACAACCAGATGTCATAAAACCAATATGCATACAGAGTTAATGACTTCAAACAAAATGTAGTTTCATCAAAATGAAAGCATTTGTCAGGAATGTTTCAGCATCTACTGCATTGTTCAACTGGAGAAAAAACGTTTTGTTTCTGTGGTGTAGAACTTCTTAATTTTGATTCATTTTGTTTGAACTTTATACTATCCTAAATTCTTGAAAGAACAACCACTGATGAAAAAGATGTGACATATATATTGTATTTAACAAGTCAAACACTTTGGTTTAAGAGGCACAGCTGTATTACAGAGAAAGCATGAAAATCAAAGTTGTGATAATTCCAAAGCAACATTTTGGGGAATGTTTGTTTTGCAAATAATTTTGATTTTTTTTCTGTTCCAATTCAGTACTCCGAAAAAAGGGGAAAAAATCACATCAGAGATAATCCCGCTCTCAGCCAGTTGTACCACCTTTATAGCTGGGGAAGCTGAGGCAGGGATTGAGTGTGACATTATCCAAGTCATCAAGAGAGTCACTGGAAATGAGAAGGAAATTGCAAAGGGTCACATCCAATTCCTGTGGTCTTACTATTCGTTTGCATTACACATCCTGGGGTGCTCTTACAATCAAGCTGAAAAATCTAGGTAGTTACTTCCCTTAGTCTTTCTTCAGTTGCTGTAATCTGAGTCACAACAAAGACTTGTAGTCCACCACACTACAGAGTAAAACATGTGATCTTAAACAGGTGATTTAAAGTATTTCTTTCAATATTGATCTGTAAATCAGCTGTTTCCTTTTCTCTTTCAAAAGTGTTGTTTTTGTTGCCAAAAAGCTGCTTCTTATTTATGTGTTAAATATCTTTTATCTACTTATATATATAATCCTCTCTATTTGTTCTGAGTCTTTAGGTAAACACATACTTTTTAATGCATAAGGAAGTACCAAACTGTGAAGAGGGAGGAAGTTCAGAACCATGGCACCAAAATCAATGTGTCCCCATCAAAAGCCTTGCCCTGAATAATCTTGTTTCAACATTCAAACAATACAATATAACAATTTATATGAAGTTCCATTCTTCATAAATGAATAACACAGGAAGAAATTTGAAGTAAGTAATTCACTGATGCCTGGAGATTTATGTTCCAAAGATTACTTCCCATTGGTCTCCAAGAGTCATTTTGTTGCCAAAGAATTATATTCACTGATTACTTTGCAAATCACCTTTAAAAGCTGAAATGCTGAAACAAAGATGAAACTCTAGCTAGACTTTCTCCGCATCTCAAGGTGTATGAAATTATGTACTGAACTCCTAAAAGAGAGGTCTGTGATGTCTCATCAATACTTGGTATTCAACATGGAAAGGAATATCTGTCTAAGCGTAGTTTTATGTTTAAAATAGAATCAGAATTATAGATGTTGAAACACTTTTTGTGGTGAAGGCATAATTAGAGAGGAGATTTTTTAAAGTAGCAGAATGTCTTCAGTTACAGTCAATATTGTTACCTTTTGGGCTAAAAATGAAATCAAAGTGCCAGAACAGAAAATTATCAGGATGAGGAAAATGGAGTAGAATTAATGATTTTGCAATGAAAGTGAAAGCATTCAGGTCTCAGCAGAGTAGTAGAAAAACAGAAGATGGAACTTAGATGTTGGTAATAGTAGAGTGAGAGAAGCAGGCTCCAGGGTCACAACTGCTACAGTCTGAAAGCAAAGGAATTGTACTAAAACTACTGGTGATATGACTGAACAGCTACCAATTTACAACTGTTTTAGTTCCTTATTTTTTCCTGATGGAACAAAAATAGCCAGTGGCATGCTGTGATCTTAGTGTACAAAATATAACAGGATGAAGAAAGTGTACCATGTAATTGCTATAGTAGAATTCTATGTTTAGTTAGACCTTAGAAGCAAAATAAATTAACAAACTGACCACCATAAAAAGTAGCACAGAAGCTGGATTGAAATGCCAGATGCAAAGAGGAAGGCTATAGAATGGCGTCAACACTATCAGCCTTCCAGCCATGAGCAGAGACGGGCTGAATTAAGCTGCTAGAAGCCATCTGAACATGAGCCAGCACGTGCCCAGGTGGCCAGGAAGGCCAATGGCTCCTGACCTGTATCAGCAATAGTGTGGCCAGAAGGACCAAGGCCGTGATTGTCCCTCTGTGCTTGGCACTGGTGAGGCCACACCTCAAGTCCTGTGGGCCCCTCAGTTCAGGAAGGACATTGAGGTGCCAGAGTGTGTCCAGAGAAGGGCAACAGAGCTGGTGAAGGGTCTGAAGCACAAGCCCTATGAGGAGCAGGGGAGAGAGCTGGGGTTGTTTAGCCTGGAGAGGAGAAGGCTCAGGGGGCCCTAATTGCTCTCTACAACTGCCTGAAAGGAGAGTGTAGCCAACTGGGGGTCAGCCTCTTCTCCCTGGTAGCAGGGGACAGGATGAGATGAAAGGGCCTCAGCTTCTACAGTGGGAGGTTTAGACTGGACATCAGGAAAAATTTTGTCATTGAAAGAGTGGTCAGGCACTGGAACAAGCCATCCAGGGAAGAGATGGAATCACCATCCCTGGAAGTGTTCAAAGGGCATGTGGATATGACACTTGGGGATATCATTTACTTGTGTCCACAGCACACTGTTAACTGTGAGTTAACAGTTGGACTCTGATGATCTTAGAGATCTTTTGGAATCTTAATGATTCTATGATTCTAAAGTCAGAGGGTTGCTAAGGACAAAAAGACACTTCAGTTACTGCGTAGAAGAGAGAAATCTCACTCAGGGTCATAAACTGTAGATGAAATTGTCCATGATTCTCTCCTGGATCAGCTGGCTAGCAACCCCACAAGAGGAAATGAAGCCCTTGACAAGATAGTGACAAAGATCTCATCCAAACTTTCCTCTGGAAGCACAATTCTAGAGATAATCATAACGCAGATCCAGCATCCATGACACAAAAAAGCAAAAGATAAAATCTTCACCACAGTTGTGCCATCCTCACCATCCCTGGAAGTGTTCAAAGGGCATTAAGGCAATAAAGAATTAAGTTTAGAGGCTAGAGAACACCAGAGTGGAAGTATAATAGCATTGCTTACTGTATTTTAGAAGAGGTTTGGAAACTGGCAGAAGGAAGATGAAATGGCTAAGCCATATTCTTAGAATTCAGAAAGCGCAATTTAAAAATCAGAAGTTGCATTTTTTAAAAAAATAAAAAGAAAAGGAGCATAAATTTGGGTAGATGAAATGTGAAAATATAATCAAGCAGATCAAAAAAGAATCAGACTACTTTCCTAAAAGAGCTAAAATTAATACTACATTCTTCTCTTAGGACATCAGGAGAAAAATGTCTGGCAAACATTTTGTAGCACTTAAGTGGAATAGAAAAGAAGCAGTCAGAAGGGTAAGACCATGGAGAGAAGCTAAAGAGATTATTAGCATCCAGATTCATTATAGAAAAGACATGAGATTACAACACAGGCCTCATTTTTAAGGGGAGCTCAGTGAACCATTTGTCTGAAAATTGAAGCAGCTTTGGAAGGGATTACAATTCAAAGAAATACAATGAAAAGTAGCAAATACCAGGGCTGGTATACACCTAAAAATTGAAGAAGGAATAGATTAATTACTAATGGCACTGTTTATTCATTCTGTCCACCTGATGATGATCATGATGTTGAAAAGAGAAAACATGGCACTTGTAATCCTCTTGGAGTACTCTGACATGACTAGTAAGTGTGAGGTTCTGTGTGATCTTGATATAGTTTACTGGGATTTCTAAAAGACTTTGACAATATCCTTCAAGAAAGAACACTGAAAAATCATGGGAGAAGATGGAAAATTCTGTCTTAAAGGCATAGAAACCTGTAATAATTTAGGTTTGAATGGACTTCTGGAGATCATATTGTCCAACATCCTGCTCAAAGTAATGCCTGCTAACAGCTTAAAGAAGGTGTCTTGGGGTCGTGAACAGTCAAACTTTGGATATTCTGAAGGATAGCAATCCCACAAGCTCTTTGGGTGTCTTGGCGCAGTGTGAAAAAAGTCTTCCCTTTTTCTAGTCAGAATTTCCCTTGAAGCAACTCGTGTCTGTAACCTCTTCTCCCTTCAGTGTGAACCTATGAGTTCACTTCTGTGTTCTGTATAATCTCATCTTAAAAAGCCAAACAAAGCAATGAGATTTCCCTTTAGCCTTCCCTTCAAGCTGAACAAACACAGCTATAAGTAAAATACAATAGGAATTAATAGCCAAAATTCTCAGTAAAAGAAGAGAGTTTGACAGAACTTCATGCTGGGACCCACATACTTTAGCAAAGCCTGAATGACGTGGAAAAGGGGATGAGAAGTGAGATTCCAAAGTTTCCTGATGATACGGTTATCAATGGTATTGGAACTAGGGTTGAGCATACAGCTGCTGAAATATCTTATGAAGCTTCATGACAGTGGAGTAAAATGGCTTCATGACAGAGCAATAAAACATTTTGTGAAATGCTGTGGTGAAAAACAATCTTAGCTTCATATATCAAATAGTGGACTTTGACCTGACCATTACCACTCAGAAGTGAGAGAGTCTTCAAGGTTAGGATAAATAGTTCCAAGAAAGCACTACCTCAGTGCTCAGCAGCAATCAAAAAAATAAATCAAATGTTAGGAACTGTTAAGAAAGGAGTAAAGAACAAGACAGAAAACACTGGATTAATGCATGCTTCTTGTACTTTGAATACTATCTGCAGGTTTGGTCTCCTTGTTTAAGAAAGGACACATTAAAGCTTTAAAAAGATCCAGAGAAGGACATTTTCGACAATCAAATAGTAAAGAATAGCTTCTATACAATGAATGATTAGGTGGGCTGGAATTCTGCAAAAAAGGGATGATTTGTGGGGATGTGACAGAGATCTACAAAACTGTAAGTAGCACGACTGAAATGGATAGAGTTCAACTATCCACTGTCCCTTCCAGGGATATTAGGCGTCATCAAACAAAAGTTTGAGATGGTAGTTCCCCACACTTTGGGTCCCAAACCTGTGGAAATCCTTGCAGAACATATAGTAATGGAAGATGTTTATCTAAGTTCAGGGCAAAAAGTACTTGGAAGAATGATTCATAAGGGATTGCTAAATAAACAAACTATAAAAGAGTCAGGAAATCTAGGGTTAAAACTGTAAGAAGCTAGAAGACTATTAAAGGTAAAAACATACATGCTTATGTGATTCTTATTCTTCCCTAGATGTGAACTTACGATCACTTTTAGAGACAGAGAGACATTTGTTTTGAATGAGTACGGCAGTTCTTATGTTCTTCCTACTTGGCTTTCTTTTCCTTGAATAATCATCCTCATAATTAGCCCCACATTTCATCTAGGTTACGCAGTTGCCCAGCCTGTCTTGCTCCATTCCAGTATCAGCTGACATGTAGCCTAGAGTCTAGTCCATTTTATTGCTTCCCAAAACAAAGAAATACATATTTTATCACAACATAACAACTTTTACTCCAACCACAGAATAAAATAAACCTAAGTGATGTGTTTTCTAAGCACAGCCTGCTCCAGTATACACTCAGAACAAAGAGATGTTCAATATCTCATTAAACACAATGCTTAATATATCTTCTGTGTTGACAGAATGGAAAAAAAAAAACCTTTGTAAGACTGGAGATAGATGAGATTTCCTTATTTAAAAAAGCTCAAGCCAGTCCTGTAAAGGATGTTTGATAAATTTTTTATAGTGACCTGACCCAAGCCAGATGCTCTGAAGAAAACCCCAGAGAAATCTGCCAGCTGCTGCTGGTAGAAACTAACAAAATGGATGTCAGACTAAATAGCTCCTTATCCTCTGCAATGGTGTGGGGTTAAAAGACACATATAGATCTTTGTCTTTTAACTGGTGGTACTATAGCACATAGGTAGGCTGATGAGAGACTGGTATTAAAGAAAAGCCTTGGTCAGCAAGGAGACAGCAAATACAAATTTCAGTTCCTTGGAAAGGATTGTTGCTGGCCTTCTTACTTCGTGTTAGGGAATCTATATTGTTTTCCACTTTGATTTAAAAACCCACATTGTTTTCAATCTAGTGGCTGTACCACAAAGGAAAAATCAGGAAACCAGAAGTCAAAGCTATTAGACTTCAAAATAAAATAACTTCTTTCTGAGGGCCAGAGATAGTTGTCAAAGGAAAGGTAAATCCATTTGTGTTGTGAGAGTTGACAGAATCAGCTGTCCTAGGAGAATTTTCCTCAGACTCAGAAGCATCACAAACCAGAAAAGTATTGGTGATAATGAAGAGAGGCCCAAGGAAATCATAGAGATTATACTAAAGCTGTCTCAGTATTAATAACTACCCACCACCATAACTTAATTTATGTAGCTGTACTGAACCAAACTTGTAGAAGAGAGGTAATGTATGGTCGTGATGCATTATAACTTACAGTCTTATATAGAGTATACTGTTTTAGGTTATAATTCACATTAAAAAAATGTACTTGCCTTTCAGGGAAGGGCAGGCATTGCATCTGCTACAACTCAATTTAACTGTAAGAGTTTCTTCGAAACAGTTTTTTCATTCTATAATAGTGCACCCTAGCATGAACAGTTCTCTGCTTAAGTGTTTCTGTAGAGGCAACAGCTCCTACAGAGGTGCAGCTACCAAAGAGAGTGTCCCCAGAGAGGCAGCACACCAGCTGAATGTCTTCAGGCATAATCATGATTTAGCTCACATGTTTCTTACACAGACTCGTGTCCTCAGACCACCCTGCAAAATCTACTGACTTCCTGCAGCATGATTATGGCCAAATCCTGGAAACACACCTGAAGTTCTATGAGAGTTCTTACCCCAGAAGCTGCAAGTGGCAATTTTCAGATCAGTAGCTTAGTGGGTATCTGGCAGCATGGAGGGTTTCCTCAGAGACGTGGTGCTGGAATTGCAGGGATAGAGCCCCTTCATCACCCTCAGAAGAAGCACGCTGGCAGGCAGTCATGATAGCAAGTGCTTTCTGGGCACTCAGACTCCAGCTGATGCACTGGCTTGCAGCTGGTGGGCCTAGATAGGTCTGATTTGTAAGGAATAGGGGCACAAATCCTGGAGAGTTCAGCATTAATGGCAGTCTCTGCCCTGCAACAGCTGAACTACAAGCTGAGGACAGGATGAATACTATATTGCTGAACTAACATATAGTTAAGATGTCTGTCTAGACTTTCTAAGTGCTTTTTCTTCAGAGGTCAGAAACGTGCTTCGTTCTGACTCTTCTCTTTTTTGACCCTCTTTGAGTGGAAAT
>VZRR01002859.1:1696506-1718663 GCA_013398015.1 Oreocharis arfaki | reverse complement strand
TTGCTGTTCTGGGCCCCAATGAGCTTAGTCAGTGATTTCAGTGGAATTAGGCTCCTGTGAGCCCACAAATCCAGGTCTTCAACCATGTATAGCTGATGTAGAATTGGAACAGCTCAGCTTACATTACATGACAAACAGCTCTGTAACTTGCTACTATGGAGCTTCAAAAAACATTAACCAGTCCCTAATAATCTTATTTGGAAGTCAAAGAGAACAAAAACCGTAGGAAGACCTAATGACATGAGAAGACTAAACCCTTGCATTACAACAGACAGATGTCAGGGGAGGGGGTATGTCTGATTTTGTACCAATTTAAACTTGCACAGATTGTCAAAGTTTTGTTGTGCCTGACATTGCCTTGAGCTGGCAAAACTACTGTCATTCATTCCTCAATATTAAATGAAAATTTAAAAATAGCCATTATCATTGAAATTGTTCAGTGGCATTTATCCATAAACATACCATTAGTGACAAAGCATAATACATTTAATTACAATACTTGTAACCAAAAAACTATATATATATATGTAGAACTACTTAGTTGGTCTTGTGTTTTAAGGTTCATCAATTTCCAGCCAATGAATAGTTTTTATTAAGCATATATTGGTGCCCTAAAATAGGCTGTTGATAAATAAGAAGACTTACACCAGGTAGTCTTTGGAGCTTCTTACAGAGATCTAAGAATATAGATCTGAGACCTGTGAGCAGTCCCATTTATATAATAAGAATTATTTTAGATAATCAACAGTTCTAATCAAATTAAGATCATTAGCTACATAAAAAGAAACATCTATTGCAAAACCTGTAGGTGCTGCAGACCTCTGTGTGAGCTTGACAGACATGACTAAAGGGCATACAGAACCCCAAGCAGAATATTCTGTGACATCTAATAGACATTAGATAAATTCATTTATAAATCTGAATTCTGCCCTAACTGGTATATTGTAACCTTTCCACTGCTTGTGAAAGACAGAAGATGGAAGTTCACATTGATAAATCTCAACACAAGCTTATGATTGGCACCTCTGGCATTGTAAAATGGTTCCTGGAAGAGCAGGTCTGTTTATTTTGCTTGACATGTTTTGGGGTCATTCTGACCCACTAATCCAGAACATCCAAAGAGTATAACTAAGTTTGAAGTGTATCGGATCAGCACCATAAACTGTGCCTGTATTGATAAATTAGAGAACCTCAGAACTGGCATAGACATTGGAGGTCAGTTGTCTCTACTTGCAGCAAGGTTTTCTCCTACACCAGCTATCACCTCTGCCAGACAATTCCTTTGGTTCAATACAACACAAACCAGTCAGTTCCTACAAAGAACTTAAATAATCCCATGTTGGCTTGAAGGCTAAAAGTGTTTTTTTAAAGTGTGAACTAAGCCAAACTTCTCCAGCTGGCCTGACCAAATACAGAACCTCTCCCTGTTCCACTTACTGGTATCAAGTAGGTATAGATAAAGAAACCCTTATGACTTCTTGTCTTCCCAAATCATAGCTTCTAACTGCAGAAGTCAGTCCAATCTGACAAGGACAAAAAAGCCTTTTTCCAGTCTTGAAATGGAACCATTTCTTTCTCTGCTGGAGGATATGTCCTGGCTCAGAAAAACCTTTCATGTTTCCAGGTTTCACATTTGTCACTGTGAAGTCAAGAAGTAAGAGCCAAAGACTCAGATACCTTCTCTATCCAATATTACTTTAGCCTTCAGCACCTAGAGATACAGATATTGGGCCTGCTCTTTAATCTGGACAATACATCAAATGTTCACCAAAGGGGACCTGTAAAAGGAATGCAACATGCTTTGTGCAGTGTCTTGCTTTGGCATTTCAGGTGGGAGAAAATCGGCTTAAGTTGGATAAGTTTTGACAGAAAATTACCAGTGTATTTTTTCCCAGTGTGAATGCTGAGTCATTTTGAGAGTATGCTACACATGGAAGAATTAAGTCTCAACCAGTTAAAGGTTGGATTAAGACATTTTGGTGGTTTAAGTCTCTAATCCAGACAGCAAATGGGTTAAAGCCTCTTAAACTGCATCCTCCCTTGAAAAGCTTAAAAGTTAAAAATGTCAATGGCTAACTGCAACACTTGTTTATATAGCCAAAGACTAAAAAGCTCAGATTGACTGCTTTGAAAATTGGGATCCAAGGAAAAAATTGTGAATGGGCTAAAAATCATGATTCCCATGCCTCTGGTTTAGTTAGAAAACTATATGCTATGTCAAGGAACAACATGAAGGGAGTCACTTCATGAGAGAAGATGAGGAGCTGACCACAATGCAGGTAGGTAAAAACAATGACAACAGACAAGAGCACAGTCCCCCACTATCCAAGCAGGACAAACAGGAAGGCTGGTGACAGCAACAGGCTCAGACAACAGTCCAGTGATCAGACATATTCAAAGTGACATGTTAGGCTTGAGATCAATTCAGGAAGTCCAGTCAGCAAGCCTGGATCATCAAGAAGTTGGATACAGACCTACCTACAGTGTAGTTCAGGCAAAGACTTGGGCCTGAGCCTGAGCTTAAATGGAGCTAGTGGGCCAGAGACTGAGGATTTAGAGGTGGAACTACCAGATATTCTCAGGGGTATCAAACCTAATTGGTGCACTCAGGGCATACACTGTATTTCCTGTTCCTAATGTCTATCAAGAGGAAACTTAAGCATTGCTGTTGTCACTTTTCTGGAAGTGACAAGAGTTTTCATTAAATGTATGCAAAACTTTGTTTTTACAATGTTACAAGAGCTTCCTTATTACATTTTTGTAGTTATTCACAATTTTAATTAATGTGATGCTGTAGTTATAACATCCTTCCTACAATGTAAGAAACAACAAAAGAAATCTTTTGACCAGATCACCACCAAAAGTACATGCATTTCCTGAAAGGTAATGTGCATTGGAAAAAACAATAGAGGAAACCAATGAATGCTGGTAGCTACTAAAGGAGATCTGACTTCACAACAAGATTGTCTAAGCATGGTGTTGGACACCTCTGTGTTAGTGCCTGCACATAGCAATGAGGCTTCTAGAAAAGCAAGAGATGTAAGTTACCTTACTTGTGATTTTAACTGGTGCTGGATTTGAGTAAGTACATTTGAATAACCTAACACCAGCAGCTGCTGGGAATTAGAAGAAAGAAAAGCTAATCTGATAGGACCTGTCAGAGGGTGAGAGTCAGGGACAACGTAGCATTTTCCTGTTCATGTGAGACCATTTCATGGGAACTGTTCTTCCTTTGGTCTTCTGATGTGCCGGCTGAAAGGGGTGAGGTTCTGACCTCTTCATTTTATTAGCAGAGCTGATTGACAGCAAAGGGCACACCAACAGTGACAAAGACCCACCCTATACTGTCCTCTGACATTCAGAGCCTTTTGTTACATTTTCAAATCTTTTATATGACATCCCACTTGTTCTTAGAGCTTTGTCTGTAAAGTACATTTGTGTATAGAATATTTTAGTTTTTAAAGCAGAGGATGGATGCAGAGTGCAGATATGATGGTACACTTGCATTAATGTGTTTACTTTAAAACTTGCACTTGTTCCAGGAAACCTCATTGATTTCTGTATTTGGCAGGGGAGCCAAATCTTTAGCTGAACTTTGTCATCCAGTAGAATTTTGTCTGCTTCTGACAGCTAAAGTTCAAACCTGCCTGGAGAGTTCCTAAAAATAGAAATTTATGGAGAAGTAATGACAATTACTAGGGGAGAGAATGCTCCTGTGTAAGTGAAAATGAAAGAAATTGCTTCCAGTGAAGACAACTGCAACAGCAAGTATTGGATTAAGAAGCACTAGCACTTTAGTATTAGCCTTTAAAGACTTCCTCACATGCAAAATGATGTAGGTGTTTCACCATAAAGTATTCAAACTAAGATGCCTCAAACATTTTTCAATTTCACAGTGACTGAATACTTGCTTTCTCGGAAATCAGATTCCACAAGTCATTTTGAAATAATTACACAGACCAAATGAAATCCTGAAATTTTAGGCCAAGTTTTAAATGTATGTTGCATCACATGCAATGAAGTTATGGATGGACCCATCGAGTGATGGTGAATAGTTAAGCCCTCTTGGCATCCAGCCACAAGTGGGGTTCCCCAAGGCTCAGTATTGGGGACAGTTCTCTTTAATGTCTTTATCAGTGATATGGATGACAAAATCAAGTGCGTCCTCAGTCAGTTGGGAGAGGAGACCAAATAGGGAGGGAGTGTTGATCTGCTGGAGGACAGGAAGGCTCTGCAGAGGGATCTGGACAGGCTGGATTGATGGGCAGAGGCCAATGGTGTGAGATTCAATAAGGGCAAGTGCTGGGTCCTGCACTTGGGTAAAAAACAACCACTGCAGTGTTGCAGGCTGGGGGCAGAATAGCTGGAAAGCAACCCAAGGAAAAGGACCTGCGGGTGCTGATGGACAGCCAGTTGAACATGAGCCAGTGTGTGCTCAGGTAGCCAAGAAGGCCAATGGCACTTGGCCTGTATCAGCAATAGTGTGGTCAGCAGGACCAGGGCAGTGACTGTCCCTCTGTGCTCAGCACTGGTGAGTGCCACTCCTTGAATCCTGTGTCCAGGTCTGGGCCCTTCACTACAAGAAGGACATTGAGGTGCTGGAGCAAGCCCAGAGAAGGGCAATGGAGCTGGTGAAGGGTCTGGAGCACAAGTCCTGTGAGGAGTGGGTGAGGGGGCTGGGGTTGTTTAGCCTGGAGAAAATGAGACTGAAGGGGGACCTCATCGCTCCCTACAGCTACCTGAAAGGCGTCTATAGCCAAGCAGGGGTTGGTCTCTTCTCCCAGGTAACAAGTGAGACAAGAGGAAATGGCTTCAAGTTGCACCAGGGGAGGTTTAGATAAGTTATTAGGAAAAATTTCTCCACTGAAAGGGTGCTCAGGCTTTGGAACAGGCTTCCTGGGGAAGTGGTGGAATCACTCACTGCCTCTGGAAGTGTTAGAAAGGTGTGTGGATGTGGCACTTGAAGATATGGTTTAGTGCTGAAAACACTGGGTCTGGGTTAGTGGTTGGACTCAATGGTCTTAGAGGTCTTTTCCAACTTCAATGATTCTGTGATTCTGTGATTCAAAGTTCATTATTGCAAAGGTGTTTTAGAGACCTGATGGGACTCAGAGCTCTGTGAATGTATGAATTTCTAAATATAAGATACAAAATAAGTTTTGGTCAGGAAAATATTCCTTACCATATTATCACACCTTTATGGGTATTGAAAATAAATTCTATGCCTTTCTATTAAATTTATGAGAAAAGATATCAGAACCCCCACATTGCTTGCTTTGTTAGTCACTCTTCTTTGATTTTTTTCCAGTAAAGAATTTCCAATAATCAAATTAATAGCAAGATAATAATCCACTTAGAAAGTTTTGTCTTATTTACATAAACCATTCCTCCTCATATTTTCTGCTGACGGCTAAAAGGCATTCTTTCAGCCCACTAAGAATGCAATTAAATATAGATGGAATAATAAAATGCTGATATCGATTAAGAAGAGCTAGGTAGTTTTAGAGTTTAGTCTTTGGGTTTAGTATTACCAGAAACCAAATAATTCTTTGGTATAGCAGCACATATGGCATACAATATCACCCACTGTTCTGAGGCGCCCTGTTAGACAACCATATGTGCTGAAAAAAAGTCTCTGGTTGTTCAGGGGCTTATTCAAGATTGACTGGCTGCTTTTTCTCAAAATGTCCTTGATTTACTGTTTCACATCTAAATTAGAACCTATAAACTGGAAATATTCATGCTCAGTTTTAAAATGCTACAGGGTGTATAATTTTGGCCTGAAACACCAAGCTTCATTTCTACCAGACAAAACCAAGCAATTCCCTGACATTCAGGAGCTATGAAGAAGAGTTTATATCCTAATATTGCAGTCTAAACATTATTAACTCCCTTGCCTAAATCTTTTTCCCACTTCACCCCCTACCAGTACAGACCTCTAGATGTGACTTTCTTCATGGCTGTAGCACTAAAGTCCTTATTTCACCTCTTATCTTTTAGTATCCAGTTTGCACAATAGTCTCTGAGTTCTCTGTGGTTTGAAGAGTGGAAACATCCCATAGGAAATGTATGTAAATAGCAGCAGTTATGGAACAACAAATAATGAATCTTTCGTGAGTCAGCTTTGGCTGCTCTGAATAATACGGTGTAGAAGATAGCTCATCACAGTAAAAAGAATATTGTAGAATATTTGTTTAAAGGAAATGTTAAAGCATGGAAATATATAATGAAAAAAAGAGTGGAAGAATATTTTACAATGCCAATTTAGCATGAGAGCAGTGCAGAATAAAACCACACAGTATTTGCAATGAAATCTTTCATAAACTATCTTTAATGGGAATTAAAAGGTAGAAAGATAAAAATTTCAGTTAACACAAAAGTAGGTCATTTTACTTCTTTGACTTAAGAATTCCTTTGCTAAAGGAACTGAGATGATTTAAATGTAGGCTTTAGTGAAGAGTATGACTTAGCACCTCATGACATTCTGTTAAACAATTAGGACCATACAATACCTGCAAAGTGCATAATAAGGAGACTCAGAAATTACAGTCTGCAACATTGTCTGTCAATATGGAATCATCCCAGGGTAGTGTGTCTCTGATGGATTTCCTTACAACTAAATTTCACAGTATTCAACATTCTCCTTAGTGACCTAAAAGTAAATATAAAATCAGCATTAATAAAAGCTGCGGATGACATGAGGGTTGGCAGAATGGTAACTAACAGTGAATGTAGGTAACTCAGTGTGATTTGGGTCAGCTGGTAGACCTGTCTATTCAAACAAACTGTAATTTAATACAGCAAGATACAGCTATTCCTGCAGAATACTGAATCCTCAACTGAAAAATAGTGAGTTTAAAATAAATTGTGGAGTCACAGTGGACAAGAATCTGAGTTCTCATTGTGATGCTGTGGCACAAAGAGGTAGTACAAATGGTGAATGCGCAAACAAATAGTGAATAGAAACAGGGAAATGTTTTTTACTCTGCATGTGGTATTGGTGACACCGCTGTGCCACCTCCAGGTGTGCTACATACATTTTAAAACCGGTGCAGAAAAATTAGAGAAAAGGGCAGAAAGGAACTGCAAATAGATAATGAAAAACTTAAAGAGCTAAGTGCTTATTTTTAGCAAGGAAGATACTACAGAGTGACTTGGATATGTTTTCTCGATAAAAAAATACTAAGTTCTCTTTCCTAGAAGAGAAAGTAATAATACAGGGGGAAGGGGGGAAAATATTCTCTTTTTTTTTTAAATTCAGGCCCATCTTCCTTTCAGAAGGCAGTTTTAACCACACCAATGTCTGAGTTCAAGGCAGGGGTAAGTGGGTAAAATATGAGTATTTATGAAAGGCAGAGTGTCAGGCTGAGTATTCTAGCACCTTTTTTGATGCTAAACACCACGAATCCATGATACATAGATTAATTTGTTTTCTCCCAGCTCCGTTTGGTTGTTCCACAAATAGATTTAATTGTGGTGTTAATCCCATTTCTTTCCAAAAAACACTGGCACTTTCAAATGGGAAAATGCCAGTTAATATAGAAAATCTGCAAATATTAAGTGTAAATGTTTATATTTACATCACCCTGAGCTGAGTGGGCAGGTGCCGATATCCATGGTATAATGACATTAATATGGATTGTCGAGTAGAAGCAGGGAAAAAATTCATTTATTCATAGATGAGCCTTGCATCTAACGACACGGTACATTTCTAAAGTTACAGGTAAACTCTTCGGTTTTTCAGCTATTAGTTTCACCCATGGAAGTTGTTACTTCCGACAGGAGCAGCGGGGTCCCGTTCAGCACCACGGCCAGCGCCCGGCGCCCGCTCGGCTCCCCGGCGAACAGCCCAGCCCGCTCCTCCTGCAGGCCTGACGCTTCCCGGAACAAAACCCTTTCATCTTCGGTGGATTAGTTTGGTTATCTTCCATATAGCGTCCATTATAATCATGGGCAAAGTGAACGACTCGGGTTTTGAATTCCTTAAAGATTCGTAGGTGCATGTTAAACTGTCAACAACATGGGGCAAGTGAAAACCTTGTTCTGCTGGTAGCCACCACTGACAGGATGCATTGCCAAGTCTGGTGTGTAGTGGGATGGCCCCGGCCAGCCGCCAAGCACCCACAGTTTGCTCATTCCTTCCCTTCTCACTGTGGGAATGGAAAGAAAATAGGAAGGACAAGAATGAGAGAACTCATGTATCAAAACAAAGATCATTCACCAATAACTGAAGTTGTCATAGCAGACCCGAGCTGGGAATTTCATTTAAACCATTTAATTACTGATTTGGGTTTTGGGAAACAAAAATGGCAAACATCTAAACACTTAGGGAAGACACCTTTTCTCTTCCACTCACAGACTCAACTTCACTCCAGACACCTCTCCTCCCTGCTTCCCAGTCTCCACTCCCTTTCCTATCACTGCAGCTTACACTCATTTCCAACAGTGAGGCAACAGATGAAGCAGGCTCCTGGGGCCAGTGTGTAGCTGTTTCTTTGTGCTGCTTTGTTCTTTTACTCCAATGCCCCTTCCTTCTCAGTTTCTTCTGCTCCAGTGTGGACTCCTCCATGGGCTACAGTCTCTTCAGGGAATTACCTGTTCCAGTGCAAATCCTCCACAGACCACAGTTCCTTCAGGGGTGTGGCCAGCTCCACCATGGAGCACCTTGTACTGCCGTGGTCTTGTTGTTTCCTCTATTTTTCACTTGTTCCATTGCCCTTTGTTTTTTCTGCCTTTTCTTAAATAAGTCCTCAGAGGCACCACAAATTCCTCTGATTTACTTTAGCTTCAGCATGTAGTAGATCCATTGCTGAACTGGCTTGAACCATCCATGTCTGGCATAGGGCGGTCTCTGACCTCCTCCAAGAGAGGCCACCCCTGCAGGTCCCCCACTAGCAAAACCTTGCCATACCCTGTATATAATGATATAGCCAAACTAAAGAAACTGGCTTGGGAAGAGGTCAGTGTGTTGGGTAGAGGCTCAGCAGTCTTTTTTATATGACAGGAAATGGCCCCTAAGGACATGGGAAAGGAGTATTTGGTTCACGGCATCTGAGACCAAAACAAATCCATTATTTTCAATTGCCTTGGTTCCACAAGGTCTTATGGACTCATTCCAGATTTACAGCACCCAGAGTTAAAAGGATAATGGGGATAAAATTCATTTCTTGTCCTCTGATGGAATTGCCCCTGCATTGTACATTGGATAATTACTTGCAGATGTGCAAAGAAAGTGTAGGATGCTACTTCATTGATTTTCAAACATGTAAAGATCTATAAAGACTCGAAGGATTTGGAAATTAGGTCTCTTATACCACAGGTAAGGTAAGGTAAGGTAAGGTAGACCTTTTAAGAAGTATGGGTGTTCTTGATAACAAAAGATATTCTTGATAACATGTGGCATCGAATCTCTGTAAGACTGATTTAACTAACTGTTGCAAGGAACACGCAGCACTGCAAACTTTCAAAAGAATGGAAGGAGTTCATGTTGCAGGTGCTAGAGTGCATGGAAGACCATGCCATTGTATCTTCACAGTTATTACTTGCACTAGCTCAGTTAAGCTGGCACTGGCACAATTGCAAATGCCAGATCCATAATTCCACTTTGTTTTCAGACTCTTCATGTATCAGAGACTGGCTTGGTGCAGCTCTGTTTACCTTTTGGGATTCCTTTGACCTCATTTGTCTGGGATTGATATCAGTGCAGCTCCCCTAAATTCAGAAGCATATAACCAGACTTACACCAACATAAACGTCAGACCCATATTTATAATGACATCCATATATTCTTCATTATATTAATGGACAATAGTCTACTAACAAGTCAATCAACTTCCTTCCAAACAATCAGACTAATGAAAGTCACTTATCAATATCCAGCTATTATTTTTTTCACATACAAAATGAAGTCATATCAAGCAAACTAAAAAGCCTCAATGTTTATTGCGTCTTTAACACAAGAAAAAAAAAAGGCAACTATTTGCTGTTATGCATCCAAAATTCTGCTTCTGGTGGATTGTTTGATTTTAACAAGGTTTTTTAGTCTGCAGTTTAGTCTTTAATTAAAGAGCAATTAACTATCATTTAAATATTCATGAGTAGAATTTGTGTCCTAAACAGACCAAACTAATATGTCAGTACAACAGAAGACTACATCATTGTCAAGAATTGTTCTACAAAATTTATATTAAGTGTTATCTATAGAGAGCTGTAGGTTCTGTTCTAAGATTGAGATTGCACCGAAATTGGCTAATGCATAGAAGACGCAGAAGTCTAATCATGACAACTCTTCATGGGACATTATCACCAAACTTCCATCACTGTTGCCATTGACTCACATATATCTCTGTGCACCCAAGTAATCTGTTGCACCCAAACCAGGAGAACTGTATTTTACTAGGACCAAATGTTTTTATATAGCAGCAATATCTGTCACTTTTGCATTCAAAGTACAATGATTAAGCATGTATCAAGTCATCTGTGCCTAGACAGTCATATGCCAGACATTCCTACAGAGTATTTTACAGAGTTCAATTGAGTATTTTTCTTATTTTCATCATAGCAATGTTTCAGTGAAAAGATTGTTGGGGAGTGAAGAGGTTGAGAAAAAAAAGTCAGAACATTGAGTACCTCCATTAACGCAAGAAGTTCTAAAGCTCTGGAGCAGCTTTTCAAAAATATTCAGGGTTCAGTGTTTCTCACTGTTCCCTGTAGGAGACAGGATATGAATAGGCTGTGAGAAAGCAAACTTAGCCCAGGTTCTGGAAATGTTCAAGTAAAAAAATACACTGGTAGCATCCTTGAAAATTATGAAGTTACATTTCTAGCCTCCTCTTTTCCCTCTCCTCCCTCAGCTCCACTTTCATTCTCAAAAACCTCCAAAAAACCACCTGATTTTTATATAGACCTTCCAAAGCTCTGATTTTCCTGTCATGCTTTTAATGGGCAAACAGGTAAATTGTCAAGAGGTAAAGATAGTGGCACAGCAGGAAAATTTTGATGATTAGCATAGCTTTTGTAGAAACATACCTCTATGCAAGAGACAAAGGTTTTTGTTCAAAGGAAGTCCATTATTTCTATATAAAGTGAATACTTTGGCAAAACATTAAAAATTACTACCTTTATGATTTTAGCAACTTTTTTACTGTAATTTTAGTTGGTGACCAGAATTCCTAGCTGAGATGTTCAATTCTCCACTGTTTCAGTAATACAGGCAGTTAAGCAGAGATCACCTTCTCTTGCACTCAAAGTACCTACATTTTTAAAGAGACTATGCTTAAATTAGGTACCTAATAGAGAAAATAACTGGATTCTGTAAAAAAAAAAAGTCTGTATTTCTTGTTGTCTTGACACGTGTCAAAAGCTTTGTTGCTTTAAAACTTGTCAGGCTTTGGATTTACTTCATTTCAGTCAATAAGCTCAATCTTGTGATAATCAAGTCTGCTTTCTGTTACTGGTGGGGCTTTTCAGCTGTCATAGGTCTTCAGATAACATATTCCTAAGAAATTGACTGTGTTTCCTCCTCCAGCAAGAGGTTCACCTTTTATTACACAAGTCTTCATTTTTTCTTTCCTGCCACTTTGCTGTTATGCAGAAATGCATGATCTCTGTTTTCACTCTGGGCCTTATATGGTGGTTCATGTGGGGTTTCACCTCCTGTTGATGTTGACATGAAGCAGCTTCAACAACAGCTTCAAACTGACAGGACACGATGATAATGAAAGGTGAAAACTGGCAGCTAGAAGCTAATCAAATAAAATTTTGGAGTTCTTGACTTGCTCTGTGTAAAAAGGCTAATTACAGCCTCAAGAGATTTTTTGGGGTGTCTGAATCTCCATCTACATCTAAAATTAAGATAGCAGATTTATATCTACTCTGTTTTTCACCTGCACTGTTCCTCTTAACATTGCATTATTATCATGCTGGAAGAAAATGGAAAGAAATACAAACAGCAGGAGTGAAGAGAGTCAAGAGGAGATTTCTGAAAAGAGCACTTGACCTTAACAAACCCTTGTCAGGTCAGCAGGTATCTTGGTGTATGCACAATGGAAGGCACTGTGGGTAGTAGAATAGACAAAATGGCTGCAGAGAAGTTATTTTCACTCACCTGAAAAGGATGTACTTCAGCTGATGAAAAAGTAAAAAAGGAAGATTAAAAATTCCAAAATGTTCAAAAATTTCTGATGTAATGGCTAGCAGTTTGGAAAATTTTCAAGTCTGGAACTGGAAAAATAAATTCATCTGACATTTTTCTAGTAATTAGCATAATCAAGTCAAGCTTTATTAAAAAGTAAGCATTACTCAAAACCATAAGCACTACCACTAACGATGTTCTCCCAGCTGTCCCATGAGCATATCAGGTATGGAGGTCCGATCTAAAACCAAATACCCTGTGCACTTTCCTGTTCATTCAGATTTGTTTAACAATTTCCCATGAAATGTTATTAATTATTAGAATGCAGAATTTGGTACAGGATTGTCTCATCTGCAATACAAAGTGTTCTTGTTGCTCTTTTATCTTTCCCAATGGTCATACCTCTTTTGTCCATGGTAGGTTGTTGTAGAGGTTTTGAGGTTTTTCCTAGTGGTTTGTTCCAACTTTTCTATTATTTATCTTGTTTCACTGCTTCTGTCCTTCTCCATTGTGTCACTTCTCAGAATCTTCTGGTTTTTCTATCTCACTCAAACAGCTTTGGTCTGTTACTCATATATTTGCTACTTAACTCATGGGATATTTTCTCTTGGCAGAAGAAGAGAAATTTCTTCTCTTTACTCCCAGAGCTAGAAGGAAGGGAATGCTCTTCTCTGTTGCAGTTCTGGAAGGAGCAGAGTTCTCCCTGAAATGGAAAGACATTTCTGATGCTGATTTCCACCTAAATACAAAAGGTTTCTTCCCTAGAACCAGGCTTTTTACTTCTCATTCCCTAATTTTAGATGTTTAGCCAAATCTTCAGCTGCACTTCGTCCTCCAGTAAAATTTTGTCTGCTTCTGACAGCTGAAGTTCAAACCTTCCTGGAGAGTTCATAAAAATAGAAATATATGGAGAAGTAATGACAACTACTAGGGGAGAGAATGCTCCTTTGTAAGTGAAAATGAAAGAAATTACTTGCTGTGAAGACAACTGCAACAGCAAGCATTGGGTTAAGACTAGCACTAGCCTTTAACGACTTCCTCATGTGCATTTTCAAAAGTGACCGGTGGTGTAGGTGTTTCACTTCTTGTTATCTAATTTTAGCTGTCAGCTGATTTTGACCTTTCCTTAGAATTTATTGTCCCTTGGATCTCATAAAGGAAAAGTTTAGTCCAAATTTCTAAGTAGGGTTTCTATTACTGCATGCTTAAATCTGTATTTCTTTGCCTAATTTCCAGCTGAGCAGCATACTGCATGACTCCTATGAATTCCTGTCAGCTCTGGAATAAGTAAGGTGGAAAAAGAAGATAACATGAATTATAGTGCTACAAATCCTCCTTTTCCTGTTAGATTGTCGACAGAGAAATTCAGTAATAGCTGTGCAGTCCATGACCCCTGACAAATCACCTCATTGTTTTCTTGGGCTTTCCTATCTTCTTTTCTGAAACCCTGCCAGTAACCTCTTGGAGGCAGCTACTTCATTTCAATATTTTTGTGCCAGACCTACTAACTTGAAAGGTTCATTGTTTCTTGACTTTTACTTTGTAAAAATAATTTTTTAAATTTACTCAAAAAGATTAGTGCCAAAGTCTACAGAGTTTTAATAACTCTTACGAGTATGATTTCTTCTATATAATCCAGTATATTGTTAAAGTTTGATACTTGTTTCACTGCTTTGTATTTGTCTGTCTACAAAATTTGGAGTGGGGAGGATGATTGTAATTTTTCTGCTATCCTTAGTGGAATGGCTTACTGGTTTGTGGTTGTTTGTATCAGTAATAAGAGGAACAAGACACTTGAAAAATTTAGTTTGGCCCTGTGCTTTGCAGTGGTGGGCAGATGGATCAGTTTGTATCTTCGAAGTATGTAAAGTATGTATCAATAGGCAGATTTCATCCATGTATTTGGGTACCCTGGGAACTGCTACACAGGACTGTGTACTTTCTATTGATCACTTTATTTGTCCAAAGACACAAAGAAATATTCCAGTACTGAGGATATAGCTTACTGTATCTTTATACTCACTGTACCATTTATAATAGAAACAGGTCAGATCCACCAAAAAATCACCAGATCCATCTAAAAATTGCCAGTGCTGGGATTAATGTACTTAAAACCCACATAAGTAATTTTTCTCTGCTGCTGATGTACTTATGGAAGTCCTTTGTTTTGTCCTTCACATTCACTACTGGTCCCAGCTTCAGGTGAGCTTTGGTTTTCTAAGCTTCATCCTTGCATTCTTTAGCCACCATCTTTATGTTCCTCCTGAGAATTCCATTCCTTCTTCCTCATTTCATGTACTTCTTTTTGGTGTTTGAGCTCATTCAGGAGTTCCCTGTTAATCCATGTTGACCTTCTGCCACACTTGCTCACCCTCCTGTACATATGAATAGAGGGATTCCATTCTCTGAGGAAATTCAACAAGCTCTCCTGTGCCCTGGTGCTCTCTGTGGCTGCTCCCCACTGGATACTGGCAAGAAGATCACAGAAAATGCCCAGATCTGTTCTCCAAATGTCCAGGGTTATGATTCTAATATTTGTCTTCGTCACTTCTCTCAGTATTTTAAACGCTTCAATCTCATAATTACTGTAACCAATACAATTCTCAGCTGGTAATGGTCTATCTATTAGTTTTCCATTTGGTGTGATGTTTTAGGTTGTTTTGATCCCTTCAGCTCCTCAGTCATGTAGGGATTGCATCCACCTCATTGACTGATACTATATTTTCTCTCAGTTCTAATAAAGACATTGCACAGGATTCAACGAGAAGATCTCTGCAGGACCTGCTAAAAACACCCCAATGGATGATTTGCTATTTACGTTTTTAATTACATTTTGCAATATATTACTTAGCTAGTTTTTAATTTGCTTGAAGACAGTTGTGTTGTGTTGATTTTGTATACTCTTAATTTTTATCAGAATGTCATAAATCTAAAGATATTACACCAATAACTTGCATTAACCATGCTTTTAATCCAAGTATAAGCAATATCAGATTTGCTTGATAAGACACAGTCAACAGAGCCATGTTCATTGCCATTAATTAAACATCCCAATTTGATTCCTTGCTGATTGCATTCTATATCAGGCTTTTTGTGATTCTGCCCAAAATTACTGTACAGCTGATGGGCCTATTGTTTCAAGGTGATGGCACTTAAAAGAGAAAAATACGGAAGGAAAAATTCACATCCAAATGTCTGTCTTCCTGCTCCCTTGGGCACTGGCCATGTTGGAAGGAGGCCCAGCACATACGTTTAGGATAAAACCTGTCCCAGTCAGGAAGCCTTAGCAGAACGAGAAGGCAAACAATACTTTTTACATTATTTTGCTGCAACAAAAAATTACTTCAATTTTTCAGAGTTAGAGGATTTTTTTTTTTTACAAAATGCATATCCCAAACTAGCAGAACAGGAGAGGCAAGGGTGATGTTCTGTCCCCTGCTGCTCTTAGGGGTTATAACGGAGAGACCACTCCGTGCGTGTTGATGCTTCAGAAAGCATCTTCCTCTGATAAAGCTGAATGAGACAGAACTCATCTTAAATACAGAGGATAGGAGCTCGCAATTGCTATAGGTCAAGTGTCTTATTGCTTATTCATTAGGTTTTGTGGTTTTAAGTATAGGTTATACAGATATGTAAATGTTTAAATTAGGAAATGGGGCCCAGCTGACACTTCCTTGATTTAAGATGTACCTCACCACACCTCTCTGTCAACTAGCCTTTGCAATTTAGATTGAGCTGGACAACACTGTGTACAAATACACCTACTGCAGCCTGGCTTACTCAGGCACTGCCATACCAACTTCTTTTCCATTAATAAATATATTCAATGCAATACCTCTCTGGATAAGGTAACCCTTTTTTTTATTAGAAAATTGAGCCTGAAACAGATTCTTGAAGGTTGACAGGTAATTTAGCATCAATTTTCATTGTAAAGGGACAAACATGGCAATACCCTGGCTAACTAGCCATATAAATGGGTAAAAAGTCTATTTCTAAAGGTATCTCAGCATTCAAATCTTTGCTAAGTATTTGGCTGGGACTTTGTGAAAACTGTATTTCAAAGTCAGAGTAGACTTGGATTTTAAGGAGATGCTTTTGTTTTCTCTTTCCAGGTGAGCTTCATTGCTGATTACATCCCTACAGTAATTCTTATCATCCTTAAAATTTATCTGGCCCTTTTCACGGACCAGAAGTCCCTCACAAAGTTTACTGCATATTAACTGGGACTACATTGTTGTTTGGCTCTCGTCCTCACGTGCTTGTAGCCTGCACATAAAACATGGGCTGGTACTAATAGTCCTGCATGTATTACATACTACTTACTATCCTAACATTCCCTAGAATTTACCTACTCATCCTTATCTTTCCTCAGTCAATTAGTGCCCACCAATATATCAACCACATCTATCATATCACTGGAGAAATCCTGATAGAAGATCCATCAGGATTTAAACTCTTCCCCTAGGAGCCTGTATGCAAGTCAAGAATCTCTCAATTTGATGGGTTTCTGCGTTCTTGGGCCCTCTGAAGTTACCAAGGATTTTTTACAGACTTCAAAAGGAACAGGATCATGATAGTAACATATATGTTCATTGTCCAAAAGAATCATAAATATTCACACTACTTCTGGCAGGTGTATTGTCTGGTTAGCCAGGTTAGAAAATGGCATGCAAAAGAACTCTTTTTGTCATTAAAATGGTAGTGGCATTTTTTCTCTGTTCATCAGTACACTTTGCCTTTGTGCCCTTCCCAGGCAAGTCCTACAAGGCCACATCTCAAAGATTTAAGACTTCCTTTGCCCAACAGTGCTGCTATCAAAATCTTCTCTTTCCTTGAGAACTGCCTTCCTTCTCCCCCCAGTCAAAACCCCCCATTTTTGTTCTCTCATTTCTTCTCCTAGAAAAACTAAATTATAAAAATCCATCTGAGATTGCCAAAATACAGAAGGTAAGAAGTCCTGTAGAAACAAGATACGCAAATGTTCTGACGTAGACCAGGACCCCTTTTGACCTTCAGAGCATGGGGACAAGACCTGTAGTATTAGCTTAATTGAACTGAAAACAATACCTCATTCCACTGGCATTTTGTGAAAATAACCTGGGTGGTTGTAGCTCCCCATACCTTCAAGCTCAAACTTTAAAAAAAAAAAAAAAAAAGCTGTTTATTTGGCTCTCACTGGTAGCTATTTGCAGATGATATTGCTTTTTTTTTACAGATTGAAGTCACCCTTGATAACTTGGCATCTACAATTTCCAATTCTAAATTCTTGGAACATTACAAGAAAGTTTGTGCGTGAATACCTTTAGAGAAGCTAAACTTTCAAAATGCTGTCCATGTAATGCATAGCAACTCTGCATGGGTATGTATTTTAATTGTCTTGTTTGTTTCTTAGTGGCAATAACATTACTAGTTCTTTTATCTCTTGCTGTCTACTCCATTGCTTCAAGCAGGTTGAAAAATAATCTAACTAAAAAGGAATTCTAAACCACTCAGTTAACATGCTTTCCAATTTACGATGCTTGGAATACTGCCATTTGAAAATAAAGGCCACAGAATTAGAAGGAGTACTGTGCCTCGATGCTTCCCCCCCCCGTATATATAACAAATACTTGTTTCCTCCCTACTGATAAAGAGGGAACTCAGAGTGATTAGCTTAGCAGTAAGTGGCTCTATTGTAGACATCTAAAGTTAGATGAGATGAGACCCATCTTTCTTCACAGTGGAATGCTGCTGGCTGAAATCTCTTGCACTTGCTGGGACTCCTTCAGCAGGTTTAAGTGAGATTGTCCTTTGGTGACCTAGCATCCTCACAGCTGTAAGCTCAGCGAATACCTGCAGAAAAGCAGCAACCTCTTTTCAAAGATGTTACATATTATTCAACATGGACTCGGTGTTTGGAAACACCAACTCGAATTTTCAACTTGTTTGGTTGAGTGTACCTTTATGTACTGGCCAAGATTGCAAATTATATGCATGTCTGCAATAAGTCTCTCCATTACTGCTGTCCAACAGGCCACGGACTGTATTATTCTCCTCAGAGAAGAAAAAGATTCTTATAAAAATTCCTTACTCTCAGTTTTGTTCATGTTGCAGTCACACAGCTGTTACGGGTATTGCTTTCTCACACTTCGAATCTGGAGATGGCCAAAAAACATGGAGATGGCCAAAAAACATACCAGAAGAATAGGAAGTAAAACTGAGAAGAACTTTCTGGTTAACAAATCCAACTGCAACTGCCTCAAGCAATCATATAACACAATCTCTTTCATAACTGAATCAAGCACCAAGCTAACACATTTTCACTTTGTTACTGTTAGATCATTCCAGAACCTGAATGTTTTGAGAATTAAAATCCTTCTTTGAATTTCAAGCCTGGAATTAATTCATGCCAAATTCTCTTCATCTATGCTGTACTGCTGCCCCTTAGTTTAAACAGCTCTACTCCTACACTGATCTTTATATTTATAGGCAGTGATCATTTCTCTTTCTAGCTCTCGATTTAGTGTACTGAAAGCCAATCTCCCACAGGCTCTCCATCACCCTAATTGTCCTGTTAACCACTTTGAAAATGCATTCCGGCTTCTCTTTCTGCACACAGATGAACAGGACTGCATAAAGTATCCTGCATGAAAACTCATCAAACTATTCTAAACTTTTATTAATATTTGCAGATCAGAGAAAGCACGGTTGGTGGAGATTTTTCCAAAGATGTAGGCAAGAAGGATGTATTCTTTTTATTTAGGATATATAGAATAGCCACACCTACTTTCAAAACTAAATGGAGCTGTTACAGACAATGTCCAGTACACACTGGCCTGATCAGGAGTTAGAAATGCAACCAATTACACACACTTTGCGTCCCAAGTCGTTGCTGCTGGTGCCCTCCTCAGGGGTTTTTGATATTGCACTGTGTGTACTAAGTGCAAATTATAACAGATAATAATGCCAACTGGATAAAACTTATTTTCTTGTGTATGGAAAAGTGATTTGAAAAACCACCAAAGAAGAGCCGCTGTTCAAAGAAACTCTGATGCTGAGGTGCTCAAATGCTTGTACATTTTTGACAGAACAAAATGCCAACACTAAAGCAATCCAACTCCACAGCCATGACACGCATCAAAAAGACCTTAGAAATTAGTACTTATGTGTAGGATGTGGCACAGAACAGAAATTAAATTCCCCTTATTTTACTGAAATGCTTTGAACTGAAATCCCTGGCATGACATATGCCCATACATAGCCATCGATGGCATTTTTGCCAGACACTGGCAAAGCAAAGGCTGCTGGAAAGGAAGGCTGTGTCTTCACAGTACAGGATCTATCTCTACAAATCAGCACATCTGTAGAAGGACATCTGTGATGTTCAGTGTTCACAAGCTGTGGAAAAAGATAGTGGGACACCTAGATTTTCAAGTCTGTCAATCATTCAAAAAGGCAAAGGTCCAGTTGTTGGTCTCCACAGTAGCTCTAGTTACTTGCTGCTGATTCAAGATACACCACTTATATCACAGCTGACATTTCTACTTGAACCAGATCCAATCCATTTTATGCTTATTCCATCCTTTCCAGTACATGTCTCTGTAGGAAGTTAGCCTTTTGAGACAGAGAAGGCAGCAATACAAAAATCAAAGCATAAATAATATAGAAATACCTAAGAATATGTACCTAATTTATGCCATGAAAAATGAATTTTAATTAATTTTTCAAAAAGGCAAGGATGAATTAGATGAGCAGAAATAAATATTATACAAATGACATAAAATTTAGACTATTTTATAGTCTTCTGTTTAAAATGGGTGATGGCCTTACATTTTAAAAAGCTAAGATATAAATATTCTCCTCTCAGCTTTGGAGAATTTTGATTCAACTGCAAAAACTGCATAGATAAAAACACCTTCCTCAGTCAGAATCATGGCTTAACAAGTCACTAGTAACAGACAAAGCTTCAGAGCCTGATGAAAATTCCTTGGATGACCAAATTCTGTGATTCTGTGAAACAGTAGGAACACTGAAATATAAAGAAAAAACCCATGCCTTTTCCTGGGGATTTCTTCTAAATAGCAGATGGTTTTCTCACTGAAATGTGAAAATTTTTAGACTTTATAGCACAATTATTTCTGCTCAATTATCAAGAGTTTTTGAATTTTGGTGAGATCATGATGGCATTGTTTTGAAGAAGTGACTTCTGTGGACTAATTATGTACATGTGGAAATGCATTAATGTATTTCCTTTATAGTCATCCTTTACAAATATGAAATAGTAGCAGATTATAATTTTACAGACTTTGGTAAGATGTTTTGCTGAACCAATAAAAACATTTTATTGACAGAATAAGGGAAGAATTAAAAGTATGGAACAAGTAAAGAAAAGAAAACTAAAAAGAAGAAAACCAAATAGTCTTAAAATAATTAGTAAAGTAGCCATAATTTTGGTGACTCTGGTCTTCATGTGACCAAAAATCTATTCATATGGAAATCTGATATTAGGTTATAGGAAGAGAAATATTTTTCAAAATAAAATATTTTTCAAAATTACTACTCAAGAAAGCAGATGGGAGTGAAAGTAATAACATTATGTATGAAGGGGGAAAAAAGCTTGAAAACAGACCCTGAAATAAGGAAGAAATTTGTTAACTGATCAAGAATGGGCTACTGAGAGAATGATAATACAGAGAGTTGAGACAAGTATGAGAAGACTGTTTCAAGAAACAGCTGCTATTATGTTTACATAACTCAGACAAGAAGAAGGGAATCTTCCATGTAAAATGCAGTTCAGTAATAAAGCACTAAAGGAGTTGAAATGGAAGAAAATTGGTCTGGCTAAAAACAGGGAAAGTACGTATTGTTAAGATTAAGAAAACACAGGACAATTAGATGAAATACTACAAAAATAGAAGAGGACATTCCTACATAGAGGATGCTTAAAATTAGGTAAACAAGAATGAAAATATGGAAGCTTAGACTGCAGAACTTCTTAGAAAGAAATGTTTTGAACAAAGTCTTCTCATGTCTGAGAAGAAAAAGGCAGACTTACAGGCAAATGAAATGTTGCCAGTTTAGTCACATCTCTTAGGCAAAAAGATCCACAGCTTTTATAAGTCATGCATATTGTCATGGAAACAAAATTGGAAGTCTTGCTTTGGTGAAGGGTATTTTGAGCCCAACAAAAGCAAAGATGCACATTTGCTTGTTTCAGTTATGCTAAACAGAGGAAGTCTGTTGTCAAGTTATCTTTGGATAACTTTGTTATAAAGACATCTTTACCTAGTGCTTTTAACTTATCGTCAAATACAGAAGGAAGGAAGAATAAATAATAAAACTATTTATTGTAAAAAAAATTAATTTATTTTCACTATTTCTATTTAATTTTCCTGTTGGATGAATTCAAACAAGTTTCTGGATTATTAGATTTATATTACGATCTTACACAGAAAGAAGTGTTTCAATGTTCTTGGACTGCTGTTAAAAACTGACTACATTGTCTTCTAGACATATTACATATAAAAAGGAAATGCAGGTTTGATTTCTCCTTGCACTATTCATTCACTGATGGAAAATATTATGGATGGCATCTGAAGTTTCTGGCCATTCTGAAATGTCAATTGATTAATGCATTGTTAAAAACCCAAATGGTGTGACATAATAACCACGCAACTTAGGAAAGAGTTATTTTGTCTAAACCAGACTCTCAGTAAAAAAGAAAGAAAATCAGGAAGAGAAAAAAAAGTAAAATAAGCTAGAAGGGACTAAGAAAACTCTTGTATGCCAGAGACATTTAGGATTTATCTAGGCTGGAGTAAGGTGTACTAAGAACTGTGTCCTCCTTCTGAAACACTGAATAATGAGATACTTTCAAAACAGACCAACAATGACATTCAAAGCATGGAAATGTCCAAATATTTAAAACCTGCTGTCCAAACAGCATATAAATTTGAGGTTTCAGTGAATACTGTTCAGAATGCAATTTTATCTCATTAGGCAGTCAAACATACCTATGGACATTCATTTCATCTCTGATGGGCTG
>VZRR01002859.1:1633175-1694425 GCA_013398015.1 Oreocharis arfaki | reverse complement strand
AAGACAAATATATGCTTTTTAGGTGTGTTTATCCTAAATCTTGTATCTAAAATGTACCCTAGAAACATGTACTTCTCTTCAAGGACCATAAAGTGTGTTGGCTACTTTAGAGTGTAAATATTGCATAGTAGACAATTCATTTTTAGATGAGGTGAATCCCCGTTGTCTGAGCAAAGTCTAAAATTTCATTCAGATATTCCTAAAAATGTTTGTTCCCTCTTTCTGGTGTGCAAATCACCCTCTCAGCAAGATATTTACTGAAGTGTGTTCAGTTCTGTCTAGCTCCATTTAACATCTGTCTCTCAGCAACACTGGAACATGCCTTGCAGAAGGAAGCAAGTTAGCTAGAAGTCATTTGTCAAACTTTGATGTCTTCCTTCCAGACACCCAGTTCTGTGAAACTTTCCCTTACTCAGTTAGACTGTCACAGCTCATTATTGTCATACTGCAGCTCGATGTATTAGCTTTGCAGTCTCAGATAGCTTGATAGCCATCAATCATTTATAACACAAACTCAAACCCCTGGCTAATTTTTTTATGGGGGGGACCAAACCAAATTCTTCTTATTACAATGTCATTCTGCATGTTTTCTTTGTTTGCACTTGGTCACATGAAAGTAGGGACTATATGATACTTCAATCTATTGTTCATGTCCTTCAAGAAAATTGTGACAAAAAATCAGCCCAAAAAAATCTTACATGCCTAATTATTTTAATTCTATTAGAAGCTTGCCTTTGTAAGATATTTCTCAAAACTATGCCAGTGAGCCCCTTCTTAAGTAGAGCTACTTGTTAGGCTAAGGAAAGTTAAAAGCTTTGTTAATTGAAAGTTTAACTTTTTATAAAGAGGGTATTGAGATTAAAAACAGTTATTTGTATGAAGTTCTGTCCACTCACATGTAACTTGTATAGCTGGTTGAAAAAATTTTGTTGTCACACTTTTCTACAAAAATGCTATTCCATGGAAATTAAAACTTTCTGTAGGAATGGACCAATTTTGGTGACCTTTCATAAGAAAAGGGCAATTCAAGTTGAAGGATACCAGTGAGATCAAAATATTCCACTTCGATCTCAAGTTTCAATTTTTCTTATTAAAACCTCTCCTCATTTCCTCAAAATATAATTTTTCCATTGTGAATTATAAAACATAAAGGAAGAAAACATAAGAAAATAAGCCCTTTGTTTTACTAAGAGTGAATTTTTAAATGTGTAATTTTCTTGAAAATTTCTTGAAAGCCTTTTCTTCATTCTAGTATTGAAGAAAACCAGATCTTTAAATCAATTTCCCACAGAATATGAAAACCATTTCCTGAACAACTCTTAATCATTTCTGAGGCATATATTTCAGAAAGAAATCCTTCTCCACTTACCATTTCTTCTAAGACAGACAGATGAATCATGCCCTGGAGGTGCCTGTTTCTTTCAGCTGGCTATAAAGGGAATCTAGGTTGATGAGTCTAGACATTGACAACCAACTTTCAGATATTTACCCTTAGGCAAGATGACTACTTTCTATTGAAAAGATGAAAATAGTATACAATTACTTTTCAGTAAGCATGATTTTTAAAATCATGCTTAAGGGAATGTTTATCAACAGTTTGTCTTCTAATTATATGCCTTGCAAGAGATTAGCTGGGGAGGTGGTGGAATCCCTGCCATCCCAGTGCAAGAATTTACTGAGAATAGCTATGGATACATGACAACACCTTTGTATAATTTCAAATTCAGCAACCCCAAATCTGTGAGAAATTTTAATAAATACAGATACATTGAATTCTGTCCTCCCTCTTCCTCCCTTGGGGACAGCAGCACTGGGAAGGCTGGTAAAAATCCCAGTGTCCTGCTCCCAAGGAAAGTAACTGCAGCAAGTGGCAAGAGTAGTGTGGGTGAGCTGTGGGTCCAAGAGGAGGCATCAGGGGATCTTCTGTGCAATAACAGGAGCTCTATCAGACCTTGACACGTGATCAAAGAAAAAAGTGATGTGCTAAGATGTATAATAAACTACCTTTGGGGTTATTTTGCCCAGAGAAAAGGAAGCTCAGGAGGGGCCTTATCACTCCCTACAACTACCTGAAAGGAGGCTGTAGCAAGGAGGGGTCAGGCTCTTCTCCCAGGCAACCAGGGAAAGGATGAGAGGAAATGGCCTCAAGTTCCACCGGGGAAGGTTTAGATTACACATTTGGGAAAATTTCTACATTGGAAAGGTGGTCATGCATTTAACCAGGCTGCCCAGGGAAAGTGGAATCAGCATCCCTGGAAGTGTTCAAAAGGTGTGTGGATGTGGCATTTGAGGATATGATTTAGTGGTGAACATGGAGGTGCTGGGTTAGCAGCTGGTCAATTCCAATCCTAATTTTTCTATACATGTTAGCAATTTCATGAAGAAAGGTGGGGAGGGTCAGCTTACAGGTATTTTTGTTGTAAAGCTTTTAAACACTGAAACTGGAGAATAATATAGTTTGTGTAGAGGCTAATTGAAAAAAGAAAAACAAATAGTGTTATATTGTACATGTGCATCCAGGTAAAGGTGAGGTAGCTGTAAAATTTAGCAGGTGAGGGGTACTTCTTTGGACTAGGGCAAATATGACCACAGAGAAAACATAAGCACCTTCTCTTTCATGACAGTTTTGGAGACAGAAAGAGAAGTTATATGTTCATTGAGTCATTTTTCAAATAAAGCAGAATTAAGGTTATTTGAGAACTGAAAATAACTCTCCATTTCATGGTTTTGTAGAAGTCTACTGTTTGTTGACTTTCTCAATCTGAAAGGGCAGAAGATATGACTGGGATGCCGTTACCACCTTTACTGCAGAGTTTTGCAGCAGTGAACTACTTTCTTTCTTGAAGAGGGTGCATTTACATTCACTTTTGTACATGCCAGTGGACTTCCAAGCAGCTGCAGATAGCCATTTAAGATGTGGCTATAGGACGCAGTTCAGGTATGCAAAATCAGACAATGTTTTCCCTTGGCACTTACTGGAGGAGGAGACACCACTGTCAATACTGCACAAAGAAGGAAAGGGTCAACTCACAGGGTACAGACACAAGTGTCCCCCAAGGCCAGTGAGTAGCTCTAGGGATCCCACATCACTCTTCTCTCCACTACCTCCAGGGATGACAGAAATGCCCAGCTCCCATCCCTAAATTTCTGTTTGTTGTAGCACAATGGAGATTGGCTAATGGTTGTCTGAAACACTGTATCAGAAAAGAGAAAATAACTTGGCTCTATAGCTGATGATGTCAATGACCTTTCATGACATGACGGTTACAGTAATAGTAAGCACTTAAAAGCAAGTTGATGCTTGCCCCTGTCATCATCTACTTCCCCACTGCAGAGTATAAAAGTTATACTCATCCTGGCTATTCAGAGCCTGTTCCTTTTTTTTCATCCCATTACAGCAACAGAATTTAAGAAGCAAAAAGCATTCATAGAATCTGATGGTTGTTATAAAAGCTTGCTCTTGATTTCTCCAAAGGCTTCCTCTGGAGAACCCCAGGACACGAATTCCCCAAAATATATTTCTGGACCTCCAGGTCAACAGTGCAAACAAAATTGAATAAATGAACATATATTAGAGCACTTACACCAGCTATCCTTTGCATATGAAAAGCTTCTCCAGGTCATTAATCCAAACACTGTTACATGAGTGCAGGTACTCCTGGAGCAGAAACAATCTGAAACAAAACCATCTCTGGCCCTGTTCCCCCATGCTGGATGGAAGAAGTCTGAGATAGCCTCTTGCCATGAGCTTCTATGGGAGAAAGGTGAAACGCTTAGCATTGACTAGGAGATATCCCTCATTTACACACAAGGTAAGAAAACGGGTAACTGGGGAAGACAGCAAGCCTACTGTCCCCTTGTTCCTCTTGCTGCTCTATCCTTTCCTTCCTCTCTGACCTGAACTTCACTATACTACCTTTCCTTTACCAGGATGATGTCTTTTGGTTCCTGCTCTTGACTCATCCATTACTTCACTCTTGTACCCCTTACATTTCCTTTGTAAAACACAGAGATTGTCATGTCAGTGGCCTTGTATATTGGGTTCTGTTAAGTCTGAGAGATCTCCATGGGCTTCTAACAGTTCTTGCTTGGGATCAAAACCTGTTAGAAGTTCTAACCCTAAAACCCTCTTTTCCACCCTGTGAAGATGTGCTTAAACATCTGGTTTTATTGCTTGGTAGTGTTTTCATCTCAGAGGAAAATTTACAGCCGGTGAAATCTTATCAGGATTCTATGGTGAATCTATTCAATTTAAGATATGCATATTTTCTCTACATTTCATTTATGCCTAATATCTATGAAAAATTAATTTGCCATGTAGGTACCTCTGAAATACTTGCTTCTTTGGAAAAAAAAACCCCATAAAATTAACACTCTATACCAAATCGTATTCTGTTAAAATGCTAAAAATAACTAGATTTCTTCATTATTTGAAGCAAACAGCTCAGATTTATCTTGGGAATCTTTTACCATACCTTCAAGTATTTTAATTATAATTAGATTTAAATGAAAATATTCCTATTTATTTGATTCATTTTGTCTTTTTGCTGTTTCTAAGTTGTCTGCAACTAGACCAAGCCTTTCTGGAACTCACTCTTGATTTACATTGCAAAACCAGTTTGAAAGCATGGCATTCTCAAATGACAGCTGAGGAAATGTAACCCCTGAGGTTTGGATACAGCGCCTCATGGGTACCAGGAGGCTCACCCAGTGACAGGATTTGCCATCCCTTTTTACTCAACATTCCCAGACTGAAGTGTGAAGAGGGGCAGGATATGGTCACCAAGCTACCAGGCTATTGTTTCTGGTTTCCCCGGATGGTTGCTCTTCCTCATAGATACCATCTCACATGCAAGACTGAAAGGTAACCCACTAATATCTACATACTTGGTTATTTTTGATAATAATTTAGAATATATTGAGGGAAGGAAGTTTGGGGAAGGAGGTAAATCCATTTTGACATCAATCCTTTTGAAAAGAAGTTACTGCAATTCCTTACCAGTAGTAGATAAAATATCAGAGAACCTTTAGGGTCATTCTGGTGTCATTCTTCAGCACGCTGCTGTTAGCCAGAGATCAGCACTGCCCAGGAGCGAGGTTTGTTTGTTTCGTTTATCTCCAGCAAGAGCCCAGTGCCGGCTGATCTATCCACCATCAGCAACCTTCGGAAGCTCTAGCACTGCTTAGTTGATGCTGTATTAGTGAAACCTCATCACTGTGAGAGCACTTTATTTTATTAAAAGTGCAATTAAAACAAAATCAAATACTTTCATTAACTGCAACAACTAAAAATTATACTCCCAGTTGCTTTCTTCTCATTAAGAAAATTTGCATTTGAATAACTTTTCAACTGTGTGTATTTGTAATTAATGCAATTACAAGCCAGAGATATGTTCCCAAAAGTAAAGAAAACTTCTTTATCAGTTTTACCATTTTAATTGAAATAAGACTTTGTATAGTGAATTATTTAATGTCTGTTATCTGAAAAGTACATACAGAGATAAGTCAGCCTCGGTATTTGGGACTGTGCTCATTTATTTTAGAGCTGGTGTTAAGTCCTGGGAGCCACAGAGGATGAATTGCTGGGTTCAGCCCTGGAATACTGAGTGCTTTGACTTTGTTGGTTTATAACCAGGGCCTATTGTTTATTTAACTCTGTAAAATTATATTTTTCTTTTCCAAATTAATATATGACAGATAGGAAGATAAATATTCATAAAAGGGAAAACAAACTTTAGCTAGGTTGAGGGAAGATAAAACACGTTCATGGCAAGAAGGGGAAAAATTATATAGTTTATAAATAAAATAATGCAATCTGGAATTGTCACATAGTCAAGGCTTTCAGACATAATCAAGGCAATATCATGCTGAATGCTGCACAAACACGTTTGGAGCCTTTACTTAAAATAATTTACCATATCTGTTTTCAATCCTGAAACCTTTTTTTTTTTGCAAATTTCTCCTGGACTTCAGAGAGCCTCTTGGTCAGGCCTCGGCATTGACACAGTCTACATGTAAGTATTACTGCAGGGCCCTGCATCTTCATGCGTGTATTCCATGATGAAGCCTAGTTTGAAACAGGAGCCACAGGTGTGCACTACCAGTAAAGTGGCATGAGGCAAAAATGGTTAAAAATGTGCAAGTCCATAAATTGGATAGTTCACAAACAGCTTAAAAGGTTTTAAAAAAGGCCCATCTATTGCTAGCTATTATTGCTTGGCTAAAAATTTGTCAACAGGGAATTCTCATTTAATTCCTTCTTTTCTTTGACTACACAGAAATATCTTTCCTTAATTTTCATTTTTCATTCTGAAAATGTATTCAAGATGCATAAAATTCCTTTAGGCACTTCCTCTCCAGTAGAGAGAGAAGAACCATCTTCCACTAGTCCTATGACACAAATACATTAAGATTTTTCTTATATGATATGTTCAGCAGCAAAACAAACCATATGTAGAGAGTAAATAAGTAGAAAGAAAAGACAGACTGAATAGATAATTTTCCAAACTTTTATGCTCCCCCTCCCTTTCCTCCCTCACAAGTACAGGACTCACAATATGCTCTCAAACTGTCTATCTTCTAGCTTTGATTCACTGCTGAAAGAATACTTCAGGTGAAAAACGGAAAAAAGAAAAAATTGCATAATTACCTGAACCCCGCAGGTGGAACCATATGTAACGGATAAGAAGGAAATCTAATCCAATCAGGAATTGCTTCAAGAATGTCCTGTCTACTACAGAGTAGGTCAAACAATATGGTCACATTAGCTCCTTCAGGGTTATATGCTGTTAAACTAGGAATTTGCCATGAGTTATATCCTAGAATCATAGAAAAGTAGAATTGTTAAAGTTGGAAAATACCTCCAAAATCATCAAGTCCAACCATCAACATAGCACACCACCATGTAGCTGGATTGTTCATCAACTGGTGTTTTTCCAGTCACTCACTGGTGTTTCTTTCCAGACATGTACGGGTGTTTTTCTATAAAAGGCAGCTTCCTCCTCTTCCTGAGGGGATTGTTGCAAGAAGGAAATTGAACATCACAGGAGCTGAGTTCTAGAACTGATCAATATAACTTTTCTTCATTTTATCCTCAATTCTATACCCTGTTCATTGAAGTGTGTAATTCTCATCTTTTCTTGTACACTAATCAAATATATATAAATTGTTATTATGCTTTTGTAGACTTTTGACAATCATGTAGCCAAGCGATACAAGTTTAGTCTTCCTCCTTCTCTCTTCCACTTCTACGATGTTTTTATTGCAGTTTTGGTGTTACTCTGACAATGTTGAGACCTTCAGGACACTGACTCGCCCAGAGCGAACACAATACACCGTGCCTGGTACGTCACCAATGCTATAGAACTCTTCAGCTGCTCTGTATTGTTTCCTCATACACATCAGGTAATTCCAGGTGCCTGCAACAACTTTCACTGAATTTGCCTGTCTGTGTCACAAGTATTTCCATCTTGGATCAATACTCCCATCCTTATAAACCAAGAACAAAAATACTTACATTGAATTTTGTGACTCCAGGCCATGGATAAAGAACTCCTAAAATCTGGCATTTAAAATTCCTCTGCAGGTGAGCACATTTAGAAAATTTGACAGATTTTTTCTTATCCATTAAATTAATTAAGGGCAAAATTGCAGTATCTTTTTCAACACTCACCAGATTCGTTTAAAATTTGAGAGCATTACAGGAACTCATATTCCACCAATGCAAATTTTAACTATGACTCAGCACTTCTCATTTCAATTAAATTTCCACCCCTGTAAGCCACTGATGACATTATCCCTCTTTAATTCTACTGTTCTTTTAGTATTAGTACACTAGTTCAATATAATACATAAATTATTAGAGAACTTAAAATTTGCATCACAATCTGATAGAGACTTTTCCACAGTTTCATAGTATTTTACAGTGTTCTGACTTGTATATTATTTGGAGTTTGGACTTTGAAACATTTGAATAATTCCACTGAAATAAATACCCATGCCAAGAAATTTGAAATTAAATCTAGTATCCTATAGATATACCTCTCAGGTTTGAACAGCAATATGGCTTCTTTGATAGCTTTTCAATAAAGAATGTTCTTATACGCAATCTTTCCTTCAAAACTGCTCAAGGCACCTCTCCTCTTTGAACATCTTAATTGAGGAAACTTGTTGAAAATTACCTCAAAGTTTTGCCTCTTCCCAAATTTGGTTGAAATGGGGCACTAGATTCAAAAGCTTCTGAAGGATAGAACAAATATGTTTTATCGAAGTGTAATTATTTTAAGGAATCTACTGTTCAACTGAAGAGAAATTATATTTTAGAAGAATTATATATAAAAAAACGAGGTAATAAGTTCTAATGAGGAAATTAATGATTAACAGATGAGTCTGCTGTCACCTACACATAACTGGGAAAATATATTTTGTCTCACAGGAAATCGAAAAAGGCAATCAAATTTCTCAAATTTAAAAAACAAATGACAGGTTTCCAATATTGTTTTGCAGACATTACCGACTGCTCATACTTCAGCCCAGAATTCAAATACATATTCCTTGTACAAAAGAGTTACTTGGGATACTGCTGTGCAAACAGAGACAATCTCTGCGCTGCTTAAAATAGACTGGGGTCACTTAAGCTGCATCAGTTTGTTAAGTCAGTCATTTCTTAATAAAGGCTGCAAATTCGATTTCAACCCTCTTAATAGCCTGTATAGCATACATGCTGGGAAAATAATCTTAAAAAAAATAAATAGTAGGTGTTAGGAAATATAATTTATCTATAATGAAAAAAACCCCAAACAAACAAAAAGCAAGCCTCAAAACTTGTTCCCTAAACTGTATTATACTAATTATCTAAAATATCCTTTCTGCAGTGATTTCCTGTTTTTTAATGCTCTCGAAAGTCCTTTGCTTGCACCGAATTGCTGTGCAAAATCCTGAGTCATTTCAGCCTGGAAAGCTCTTTACTCAGTGGTTTAAGGTGGTGTTACTGGTGTGAGGTATCTGAAGACATTAAATCTGAGAGATATCATATGAGATCAAGTCTGTGCCTTTTTGCTTGGAGACACCTTCTACACTGCAACCACTCTGTATTTATGGTGGTGTATATCACAAAATACGCATTTCTCAGTATCTTTCATTTTGGCAAATGGCATTATCATCAGATAAGTAGAAGCTGGAGTGAGACAAACTGAAGCACTTTGAGGTGGAAATGTAGACTTTTGTGCTTGTATGACACCCAGCAAAATGCAGTATATCCTTATTGAAGATCTCACAATATAAAATAAAACACATTTAATCTTCCTTAAGCAGTCCCACTTTACATTGTCTTTTTGGTTTTTTTTAATCTAAACTGTGGATTGGTAGAAGTATTTTGGATCAGTGAGTTAATGTAAAAGCCCTTATTTGATGCCTATTCTTATTTTGCAGTCTCATCTTAGGCATGTTGAGGCCATGAATGAAAGAATGCAACTGCCTTATGAAACATCCTGATATGTGCATAGCAGGAACAACCACCCTTCATGAAGTTCCCCCTGAAGAAAGTGATGCGTGTGTCCAGCCAGACCTAATCGTACAAGCATATGGTGCAAGGAAACTTTTTCACAAAACCTGTCTGCAACATTTTCTGATAGCAATCAAGTATAAGAGCAACATTAGCACTAACCTTCTGGATGCTTCTTTTCCACTGCCTTTGATATTCTGGACACAGCGAATGAAAACAGGAAAGAAAAAAGAGTTGATTACAAATACCAAAAGCATACTCTATTAAATATTAGAAAGCACAGAGATTCAGGTTTGAAAGTGTCACAAAGTGGGGATCTGTTGAGAAACAGAATTCAGCATATCAAGATCAGCCCCAAAAGATATTTGGGTAACCTACTTCAAAAATTTTCCAACAGAAATGTTAAGGAAATAGTAATATAATAGAGCTTGTCTTGCTTTAGAGAGAAGCCCTTCTTGAATATACATTTTGATAAAAATTAAATTGCTATCTTCTTGCTCAAGTGACAGCTCCTGCCTTTGTAACAGCTTTTTACAGACTGGAAGAGTTAATTAGTTTCCATGAAGAGATTCTTTATATCCATAGATATATACATATACATCTCATTAAACACTAAATATTTTTCACTAAACACATACAGGTAAAGCATGAGTCAGGCACCTAAACAGGAGGCAGTGTTCTTCACCCCCCACTTCTACACTGCATTCTGCTGTCTCTTACAGGTCGCTTTTTCTACCATGTTTGTATCTGTTGTTGTCCTCTGGATTCTCTTTAATGGTGTGTTACCCCGTAGCAGCCCAGCTGATGCCACATAGATTACATACCTCCAGTGCTTTACATATGATATTTATTTAATGTACCACAGAATAAGCTTTGGCTTTTCAACAACAGCAGCGTATTGTCAACCTAAATCAAATTTGCTGTCCGTGGTGCTGTTTCCTATTCTGTGTTGTCCCAACCTACTGAGGAGGAAGGTGGAAAAGGTATTATTATGATAGAGGGATCTGTGGGTGGGATGAGATATTGTGAAGAAGGAGTGATATTGAGATGACAATATAAAATCAAAGCTAAATTAGAAGCTTGACTATTTACTTAACCAAAACCAGAAGTAGATATTATGTTGGAGAAAAACTGCATATCTCATGCAGTGCTTAGTGTCAAAGGATTTATACTCTCTTTGAATTGTATCTTTACACACATTGGCATGAAACTTCTTGTGAAGTTTTATTACCATATTGAATAATAGAGTCCAGAGCTGGTAGGAATGAAATGACGTATCTAGTCCCAAGGCAGTGTCTATAATCTCTGACATATTTGTCTGACCAGCTCATAAACAACCAGTCCCAGTGCTTTCAATACGCCTGGCAAAAACAATGTAACAATAAAATTTAGCCTGAAATTTTCCTATGATTTAAGCCCATTTTATATTTTCCTACTCCCATTAGCCCACAGCACAGCTTATTCTCTTTCTACTTTCAAGTCTTTTAAATATTTGATATTTGTCATGTCTCCCCAGCATGTTTACTTTTTTATAGTAACACAAAACTGTTGACTCATGCTCAACCTAAGTACCACTGTCCATTCCTCATACTACATTTTAGATAAGAAATACCATCTAAGAAAAGTAGTACTTTGAAACTGTTCCTGAACTGCATCCTAATTTTCTCAGACTATTTTTCCACATCACTATTAAACCTCTCTTGGGTGTATTTTAGTCCTCCCAGCTTTGAATTTTCTGTAACACGGAATAACTGTAATCAATATTGAGAAACATACCTCATGGATACTATATATCTGCAAACCATTGCATACAGGATATTTTCTGCCATTTGAGATCAGTGTGAGACAAGCGTAGTCACACTAAGCACATTTATTCATAAATTAAAGACTGGAGAAGCAATTCATGTAAGCAACAGTATCCCTAAGCAATTCTAATTTATGTATCTTACATTTACAGAACATGGCAGAAATCCACACTTCCCCAGCTTTATTGGTATGCACATCCATATGCAAGCCTAGTCTTAACTATACTCTTAAATCTCTTTCGTACAGGTGTTTAGGAATGTTGAATATTTTGTATTTTAGTAAGGTTTAAGTTTAATAATTTAATTTAATAATAATTTAATAATTGTACTGCTTTCAAGTACAATCCAGCTAATTTCTTGTTGCTTTAATCAAATTGGTAGGTATATGTTCAAAAGACACACTAACAAATCAGTAAGGCCTTTTCTGTATATTCCCCAAACCAAGGTCCATTCTGTGCTGCACAGTTTAAGGCTTCTATTCATCTCTCCAACCATACACACAAACTCAGCCATCTGAAAATGTGCTGTTTAGTGCCCAAATACAGCTTTTTAGTTTGCACTTACCCTTTACAAGTTTTTATATAATCATCCCAGAATGCTTTTACTTTTCATTCTGTGAGATAACCATGGAGATCTGAAGGGGTTGACGTTTCTCAGCAAGGAGGAGTAAGGCAGTGCTCCAGAGTCTTTGTAGAAAAAGTAATCCAAAACTAATCCTGTTTATTGAAGTAGTTCTATGGCCTTTTTCAGTCAACATTGCTCAGAATTTTTAGCAAATATTTTTTTCTTAATCTGGATGCAGTCCTAAGGAAAAAAAAATCAGAGAAAAACAAACATTTAATTGTTGTGGACAGTGAGCAACATGATCAGATATGTCAGAAAAACTACAACAGCAGCTTTGTGTGTTGTTCCGAGGCGTGTTAAAATGAGCTAATTATAGCAACCCTCATGTATTCTCAGAACATGTGTTCATTCTTCATGAAATTGTGGGATATCTTAGTAGGGATTTCATGTAAATTATTTATGATTAATCCTGTGGCTTGGCTTCTGTCCACTCTCAGTGAAAGAACTTTAAACTTCTTAAGTGGAAGCATGATGTGAAATATTAAAGAGAAATATTTATATATAAATTCTCTTTCTATCTGTGGATTTCAGACATGAGATAAAAGGTTTCTATTGTTGATTATTTCAGCTCTCTTGGTACTACTGCAAAGCACTCACTGCTGAGCTTGAAGCTACAGCTTGGGGATTTCAAACTGACAGAGAAATGCTCCAAACCAGCAGTCTCCTTTTGATTTTGCCAAAAAGTCTTTTGAGCTAGCAACAGCAGTATTCTTCTGGTATGAAAAAGATCAAACATAATGAATCACACTCATCACCCTCTAGAGAAAGAATTACATTGCTCTATTAAATAAAAGCAGTTTGTATGAGGTAATGATTTCAGGAGTCCACAACTGAGTCCTATCTATATTATGCATCACTTAAAGTTTTGCTCTAGGTAAAGGAGATGCTAGCTGACAGCACAGCCAACATTATACTCAAAACCAGCAAACTTCTCACAGTCCTTTTTTAATAGATGCACTCAGATACAGAACTTGCAATGCTGTCCAGACAGTTATCTTTAGAGTATGTTTAAAATGAAAATTAATTCAGTAGCTGCTCAAGTAATTTCCATTACCCTGCTTAATGCTCCCTATTACAGACAAATCTTCTTTATGGAACCATACAGTGACAGATTGGTTTTCCTTGTTATCAGGTATCTAGCAAGTCAACCTCATCAAACAGCTCTGGTGACTACAAATGATGTTCTTGTTCCCCTGGATACACCCTTGTGTCCTTTGGAATTTTACCTTCCTTTGTCTTTTTATAAGAATAATTTGAATTTAAAATTTGAATTCAAAGAATAGAATTTGAACTTATCCACCAGATTCAAGGTTGTTTACTGTCTTCGACGAACACATTCACTATTTCTTATGGCTACCATATTAAAGTACTTTTGTCACCTGAACGCCTTCACTGGGAGACAGTTCCCAGGGTACAGCACTTATAGTTGCTGCTTGTCTTTTGTAACATGCCTGCTTTTCTTCCTGAAAGTCTGGAAACTCCTTGTCCTCCAGGTGCTAACGTAATATCCTATATTGTGCTTTCTCTCCAGGTGTGTAATGAAGATTAATCAAAGCTGATTTGTGTTCACGACTTCTCTTCACCCTTCACTGATTTTGTGCTTTATCCATGAACTTGGGCTTCCATATTAAATGAAAGGAAAATCCACAGATCTCAACTTACCACAACAATACATTCCTAAACTCTGTAGATGATTTTTCAAACTGTAGCAAATCAGTTAACACCCTGAATTTTGAAGTCCTGTACAATCTTCGTAAAGCAATATATAACCAGTTATTATACTTTCAAAGCTACAGTAGGAGTGTAGTGCTTTAGGTAAAACAGCTGTTGACCAACAAAAAAATATAACAATTCATTGTGCTGTTTGATCCAAAGCACTGTGATCTGATACTCTGAATGTAAGGGCAGGTGAAGAAGGCCTTACAGTGTCTGTGCCAGGCAGCAGTTCACTACTCAGGGCCTTGCAGACACAGTAGAGATTAGAATTGTTTATGATTCAACCAGAGAGCACCCAAAATGAAAGCAAATTTTCTGAGAAAACCAAAGGGATTTTGCTGACTGTCCTGGACATCCGGTGGTGCTCTGTTAATCAAGTCACAAGAAAATAGTTTAGAAGTCAGCGTACTACACAGACTACATACACACCACTACATCGTATGCTACTGCATTAACATTGCTGAGCAGACTGCATACATTGACCATGCAGCAGGCACTTTTAATGCACGCCTGACATTCAGAAAATATATTCTCAATATATTCAGAAAAATATTCTACTCTGAGTTGACAAGGTATTACTAACCTAAGAATTATGATAGAAAACAGTAAGGGGAGTATTCATGTTGCCCACTTCAACAGCTTTCAAAACCAGACTAGGCTTCCTCCACAGTAAATATAGAGGGATAAATAAGTATCTCAGAGATTATTTCAGAGCATTCAAGCTAAGCAGCAGCGGAAGTCCTCTGGAGGGTAACCAGAGCACTACCTTCCTGCTTACCTTAGCCACTCTGAATTGTTCCCTGGAGGTGTCAACTCTACTCTGCTGATTACAAACGGTGCCGAGACTCCTCATTTAGAAACCTAATTTGGTATCTAAAATCAGATGTGGTGAATAATTCCTGAATATTCCCTAAGACCTGAAATTTTCAAATTGGCCAAGTGATGGGTTTTAATTAAATATTAATGAGTTTAAAGCTCAATTTTTGTAACTTCTCCAAAAAAAGGTGCATCTGAAGCAGTCGACAATGAAGTTAATGCCCTGCAGACTGCAGATCTTCATGCTATATTTAAACAAATACATGCTAACAATCTGTTACACCCTGCCTAATGGATTTTAATTCCAATACCACCAGTATAAATACAAAGTGATTTCAATACAAAGCAATTTCAATAATGGAAACTGATGTAGAATAAATATCATGCTCATTGCTTCACAGACCTATGTAAAGTAAATAACACATATCATTTTCCAGAAGGATTTTTAAGGTAAAAAATATCTTCTTTTCCTCACCTTGATATAGATTAATTTAGCAAGAAATAAAATCAACATATTTATGAAATATACAGGAGGACAACAGTGCAGGTCCATCTCTTTTGCAGCATACACTGTATGATCAGTGGTCATACAGACTTTTTCATAATGACCGGGTACTTGAGCCTCTTCTCATTAAAAGACACCAGTACTGAGCTTTCTCTTGTATTAACTACTAGTTCAAAATTTAGCTATCTAGGGTAGGTTAGTCATCTAGGTCTCCCTCTGTCGTCAGTAGAGTGGCAGGTACTTCCAAAAGATGAGTCATCTCATCTATTTTAGACACATCTTAGAACTGTATGAATCACTCTGAAAATTCCTCTCCCCACAGTTACAGAGGAAGCCTAGACAACTAGCTTAGCCAGGACACTTAACTTTTTGCCAGCTAAGGCAGGTGCCCGCTGCTTGGTGTTCCTGCAAAAAGGATGTCAGTTAGAAAAGTGTTTCTTTGAACGTAGGCATGTGTCAACTGATGGCAATATAGAGTCATGTTCATGCTGAGCTACCAGACCATAACAGCATTAAATCAGTATTAGCCTGCCTTGTTACTGACCTTGAGGTGAAAAATTCCCTATTCCTCTGCCAACTTTCTGTGCTAACTAATTCACAGTTGAATATGTTGATAAGGTAGGTGCAGCTGGGCAAATACCCTAGCAAGCATCAAGCCTATAAATTAGGGACTGGGCAGTAAATTTTTTCTAGCCAGTTCAGGCAGTCTTTAATCCCCACGGGTTAGTACCACTTACTGGTTTTTATCATCCTCATTCAAATTTATACAAGAGTGCCTTCATACAAATTCCATTCAAAATATGCAGTTAGATTCAGAAAAAAAAAAGAAGTATTATGACACTGGTATATATATATACTTTTTTTTTTTTTGCCTCACACTTCAAAACGGGCAAGAGAGGGAAAAGGAAATCTGCTAATTAAATGACAAAATTTTGAAGAGGTTAAAATACTGTAACACACACAAAGCTCTAATTCAAAGAACACAGGAAGCAGAGCAATTCGGATTTGTCATCCTTTGACATAGACTGTAACAATGTACTCAGAATTTTGAGAGAAACACACATCTTTTTCATTCTTTCTCTCCCTCTAGGGTCACTGCACTGTGATCTATTTTTACACAGGAAAAAAAAAGGAGCTTCCATTGTTAAAACAAGTTGGATACTCCCATATCTCATATCTGATCAGAGGGCATTTCAGAAAGGCTAGCGTCCTCCTTTCAATCAGCTTTGAAACATTTCTACAGGTTATAGACAGCGTTCATCCACAATATTATAATCATAAAAACTTCTATTTTTTAAAAAGTGGAGAAAAAAATGTGACTTCCAATGACTTACGAATAAATGGTATTGAAATGATTTCTTTAAAAATGTAAAAGCTAAAAAAGACATAAAAGCAACAGAAAGATAATAGATCTAACCACATATCTGCAAAATTTTAGGTATACTGATGTTCAGATGTTAACTACTTTTTCTTCAAAATTCCTCTGCAGAAACAGCTCACCAAATATGATGAATCTAGTACAATCTCATGTTCTTGAGTTTTCCATCAACTTGAAATACCAATTCTGCATTGCCAGTTTTTTCATGGAAGCCCACTGTACAAAAAAGGAAATTTGGAGGAAGAGGGAAGGGAGGAGAGAGAAAGATGAAAAAAGTGAAGGAAAGGAAAGGGCAGTGATGGCAGTTGCCTTGGATTTGACAATGTCTTCCTGAATACAGCAGGAGACTACTTTGCATACCAAACACAAAGTATAGTTACAAGAACATAGATCACATTTTAACTTTGACATCCTAAGAAGGAACACAAACTCCATCACCAATACTGAGAGTCCCATGTCCTGTCAAGGCTCATGGTTGTGCTACCTTAGGTTCACTCTGCAAACCTCCTTTCCAAATACTGGTCAGAGTTCAGCTCCCCTGTATGAAACATCCAATACTTGTAGAAGACCACAGTTTCTGAGTCTCCTCTCCCTTCCTGTAACACTAGAAACTACCTGATATTCAAAACCAGGGGCTTTTTTGGCCTTACCTCAGCACTTTGTTCTCAAAGCCTGTTCCAGTTTTCCAGACAAATGCGACACTCAAAACTAAGCTTTTAGTTTCGGATTGAAAATTTGCCCTTGAAAAAATAGCATCCATTGTACTGAACATACATGCCAAGTAAGTTTTATTAGATGTGCAAACATTTGAATGAAGAAATAAATCTTTCCTGCATAGCCCAGCAAAACGCTGAATATAACTTCAATATGTGAATGCCCTTAGCAGATCTGTTTCATATTGTGCTAATTCATACCCAACTGAAGGTGGCTACTGAATGTAACAATATGCATGATGATTTATTTCAAAATTCTCCTAATAAAATTTTAAATTGAGACTATATTATGAAAGAATATTAAAATAAAGACTTAACAGACAACATCAGAGGCTGTTCAAAAGTGCATGAAGTAGAGAAAAAGGAGAATTAGTGATTCATAAAATAATTTATTTGCAGTTTACAACTCCACCTAAATCTGGCCCCTTTAATACAAGGCATCATGTTTGTATTTGTCTCATTTCTTAACATATATTTCAGTGCTGAAAACAGTAGAATGGTACCAACATTTTGAACCCTACTCTCTTGACTTTTTCTACCTTAAGTACTCATCTTAAACCAGTCCTAATTACATTTGTTCTTATGTTTGTGTTTTGCTAGTACTGCAATACTTTTAGTCTCTTCAATAAAATACTCCGAATCCATATACATTAATTTATCTTCACTTAAAGATCAGATGACAAATTGCCTCTTTCTGCAGCCTTAGAATAACACCTAATCCTGAGTTTTCTTTCCATAGGAGCTTGTTTAGGAATATGCTGGCACCAGCAACATGATCAGATCTTCAGGAAGATAACTAGTTTTGCAGCCATCTAGCAGTCCAGTGTGCATAAGTAAGCTGCATTTTTGCTTACTTGAAGGAAAACAATATTTGCTACTCTCAGCAGCTTTAGGAAACTTCCCAGATAATGGTACCAAAATAAACAATATTCCCCACCTGTAATCAACACAAGTGACACTACGGAAATCTCTGTACATGCACCCTTGAATTCTTCTCCAAGCTCTCAAGGGATGATCACTTTCTGTACTGCAGCTGGGGGCAAACATCACTGCTTTCATCTCCATGACTGAGGAGAAAGATAAAATAATGCTCCCACTTTCAACCAACTCCACTGGTTTCCCATTCATATCACAATCAATTTAAAAGTGCTTTTTGTTTCCAGTATCCTTGCCTGGCTTACCTGAAGATCTAACACAAATTTCATCACCTGTTACGTTGCATTTACAGAGACCTGACATCAATTCTCACCATAACAGATCTATGTCTATGCCTGGCAGACATCAACTGGCAATCTCATTTAGTATTCTCATTTTAAAATACACCTTTTTTCTTTTCCCTGCTTATTTTTTTTCCCCTGCCAGCAACCTTATGATTGGCTTCTTTGATTTATACTGGAGAATTTTCTGTTAGCATACTATTCATGGCCTACTCTCTACAGTATTCTTGCATTTTATAAATAATTTGATAAATATCTTAAAAATCCAACCTGAAATATGGCTTTTAGATGTATATGCAACAACGCAGGTTTTAGTTACTTCATTAGAACTGGGGTGCTGACTTAGGGATAGAAATAAAATAGAAGGTCAAGTATTCATAATAAAACCCCTTAGCTCCTGGCATTTCCCTTGTAGTTATTTTTACATCAAAAACTACAACCACAATGATGTCTTAACTGTAAGCTTTTCCAACTGCATTTTTTATCAATTATTATTACAGTATTACATATACTATATGAGTTTACACTTAGGTAGAACTGAAGGGAAAGGAATGCAATTCTCTATCAAAAAAAAAACCACAATGTTTGCTCAAAACCAATCTGGGAGCAGATAAGATGTATGAAAAAAACATGACATTTTCTTAAGAAATAAACTGAGGAAGAACTTTGGAGATTAACCTTTCTAAACATGCCTTTGAATCTAGTTTTATGTACATGGCACATGTTTTTTCTAAATATTTCTTAATGTTAATTACTGCATTAGGAGATACTTTTATTGGCTACATAAACCATTTGCATTAAACTAACTTGATCACCTAAAAATTCACGGTTCTTCTACTGTTACATCTCAGCTTTTTACTTCACTAAAACCAAACATAATTCTAATAATACACCAAACATTTGAACTAAGCAGAACTCTCATGCCTTTATTTTTCTTTCTAATGGCCACACATGGTCATTATAATCCTCCTGGTAATTGGGTAACTACTATATATAAGCATACCTGCAACATAATGCACACCCAGCAAACTTCCAAAGCTTAATTTTTCCCTGCCCAGCTTTCTGCAAAGGTAAATGCCTCCACAGGGTCACCTGCAGGTAATGACAATTACTCCCTAGAGCTGCATTTACTAAGTTTTTATGATCTGAACCCCATTTCAAATCACAAGAGGGAATACTGTATCTGATACAGGAGCCCTGTGACTTTCTCCAATGCCTGGCAACTTGGATAAGTCTTTAAAAACATACTCCAAAGTATTTTTTTTTAATTCCACAACTGTGTGTCCCAACTTAGTTTAATTTTTTTCCTATTTCATCTCTCAAATGTGAAGAGCATCTCAAGTATCGGACATAAACTTGGTAGGGATCTGCCATGCTGATATTCTTTTATTTCCTGCATTCTGTGATATCCTGCATTTAGGGCTGCTAAAGGTCCATACATTTGAGCGACAAGAAGTCACAGAGAAAGGACAAAGCTGAACAGATGTTCATTTGTCATTTGATTAATTTTCATTCTGTTCCCACATTGTGACAGGGAAATCTCCTGTGAATTATTTTAAACTGTTTTATGCTATCTTTTCTCCCAAAGGTGTTCCGTATACTGACAAAATCCACCTAACAGCTTTGCTGTGGATACTTCTATTGCCCTCAGTAAGCCTGCACACATGACAAAATTCTTAGAATTGTTACTTTGTTTCTGCTAAGGTGTATTACAAATTCTCCTGGAAATTCCTGGAGTGTTTGGAAGCTTTAGTCCTTATCTCAAGCAATATTTAAGCAAATATCTTCTAATGCATCTTAAAACGTAATGATGGTTTTGCCTAAAATACAAGCTAAGCTGAAATCTTTGTTTTAATTATAGCCTTTAGCATGTTAATTGTATATCATTAAGAACTAAGAGAACTGCATTTTTTCCTAATGTAATCAAAATACAAGACAAAATAAATGTGAGAGTTACATAAGAGAAATACTTCCTAATTTGGGGGTTTTAAATGCTGCAATTGTGGTAGCTCTGAAGTTTGCAAGGTTTTTTGGCAAGAGGGATGGGATTGAACCAAAGCAATTTTAACCCTTGCCAGCCTGAGGGTGCCATTTTCTCCGAAGGGATCGATCCAGAAGCCCCCTGCACTTGCTGGGAAGCTGTAAGCTTCAGTCAGACATACAGACAAGTTTTCCAACATGCTCGTGTTACATGCAGATCAGGCAAAACAAGAATGTCCAAAGAGTTTTACAGATGGGATGTAAAGGTTGGGATAAACAGAGAATTGAAAATAATCTCAAAAAATTGAACTTGATCTGCCTTCTTTGAAGTTAAAGTGATTAGAATGGAGCAGACTGAGATTCGTAGACTTCACAGGCTGTGAGAGGGACTTTGAAAGCACAGAGGTGACAGAAGAACATATTTTTTCAGCTGTGCAGTGACAAAAATGCAACATGGTTTCAGGGTTCTTGCAACAACAGGAAGAATAGGAAAACAAAAAGTTCTAATTTTAGTCTCTGCCAGTCATCCATGTGTCAGTCTGGTTCTGTCCTACTCAGGACACTCACCTCAAATGCACCTTCAGCAGAGCACATGGCTGATAAATACTGACAAAATCCAGTAAACACACAGGACAAAGAAACAGGAACCACCAGGACCATTTCTGAACCGTAGCTTTGAAAACTGGTCAAATGCATGACGTACACAGTCCGAAACTAGGATGTGAACAGGGATTTCCCATGACCAGCACTGCATCCTATGGCACCCTCCCTTCTTCCCCTGCACACAGGCTTCTGAGAGTTGCCTAATTCTGTCTGTTAGAACCATCCCGCTGTGTGCAAAATACTGAAATACTGTGAGCAGTAAGGCACTGTTAACATCTTGTTTGGGACAATCTGCCACAGGAAAGACATCTAAGTTCTAGGGTTAAAACCTCTCCAAAGCAGGAAAATGAACCCCTCTCCAATTCAATCTCACTTCTGGGCAGAAAAGGAGGAAACATCATGGACACTGGTGAGTCTAGTAACTCTTTACAAGAAAATATTTCCAGCTGAACTACTCAACATACAACTCATTAATCAATTAGAATTGATCACAACTGGGTTTTAGTGAATACCTCACCTACCATTTATTGTCCTGCTACTGCACATTTCACTGCTGATCTTACCTGAACACAAGTTTAACTTTGCACAAAAAAATTAAACTCTCAGAGGAACTGTTTTTTGCAGCTCCCCTAAATGGGGCATGCTCTTTTGCAATAAGAACATGGTAAGAAGTGGTTTACAGACTTAATCAAACTGTGCACATGAACGAAGTTATTCAACATGCATGAGTTTTTCCAGAGTGTGACCGGAGCATCCTAACGCCGCAGTGATCTCCATATGACAATTCCGTCTAATATAAAAAGATCCAAGTTTGCAGACTTTGTGAACAGCCTTCTGTTTCTGCATGCTTGACACTTGCTCAAGCAGCCTTGATCAACTCTGCATGCTCCTACAATCCAATTAATAAAATATAGAGCACTGCTTTCTGTGCTACACCATATTTTGAAGATTTTAAAATAGTTTATGGATAAACACACAAGTCGCTACATAAACATTTATTTTTAAAATTGATTTATCATAAATATGCATTACAATATATTTTACTTGCTTTGCTGGTTCATAAAATTAACATTTCAATGAGATTCTAGGGGAATTCTTTCTCTAGAAGGAGGGCATGTTCTTAATTTATGGATTTTGCAGGAAAATAGAAGGCACAAGCACAGTTGTATTTCAGTCACTGGAAATGTAGAATAGACCCTATGACATCAAAGTATTTCAACACACATGTTCCCTATCAACATGTGTCCGAATCACTTACTTCCCTGCTCCGGCCCTCTACCCTTACTGTGGTAACATGTTCCCACCTCTTTCAAGTAAGGAACATTCAGCTTACAAGCAGGAAAATTAATCTCCACAAGGCTCCAAATGCAACCCCCCTAATTTATTCTGTACATTTTAAAATTTATTTCTTGGGCAATTATATTACACAAAGGTCTCTTACGAAAATTAGCAAGTACAAAATCAATAGATTTCTACAGCAATTACTCAAAACTTATCCTAACAGTTCACATGGCTTTAGGACAGGTTCCTGACGTGCAATTCAATGTGCTAATTTTAAAAAACTAAATAATAATCATAAAACTAAATACAAATTCTTTCCAGCCTGCTCTGAGAAGCTTTACAGCATTTTAAAAAGCACACAAGTGATTTGACCACAATGACAAAGGCAGTGGCCAAAGAGGGCTTAAGGTAAACAGCTGATGTAGAAACAGATTATTCCGGTTCTATCAAGTGACACTCTTGTTTTGTTGAATAATAATGTTAGACTAATATTAAAATTCCAACTTGAAGTTACTATATAAATTTTGTCATGCAAACAACTGAAAAGATTCTTCTAAACTGTTTAATCTAAATAGTATTGGTTTCCTGTCTCGACACTACCTGAAAACAAGATAAATATTCTACATAAACAGGTGGCATTCTCAAATAATTAATGTAAGAAATTTTAATTCCACTGTGTTAAGCCTAGCAGTGACAAAGAAAAACCATCCGGAGTATTTCCTTTTAATTAAACCACGCTAATTAATTTTCAACCAACCTTCAGGATCAGAACAGATCTTAAACTGAGTGACTTCACATCGCCATAAATCCTTGCCCTTTTTGCACAGCCACGTCCCCCCGATGCCCGGAGTGGACACAGCAGGCTGCATTCACTATCTCCCTGCAGCCTGGACTGCAACACCTCAACAAAGACAAGGGAGCAGAGAGGTGCTGAGCCAAGCAGGAATGGTCAAGGGAGAAGACCAGATGCATGCCAGGTAGTTTGTAAAAATGTTGAGGAATCTTTGTTTACACTTCTAATTACACAGGTATGGGAGTTCAGAATTACGGGGTTTTTTTCACAAACTCTATCTTTTACTTTTCAGAAGAACCTTTAGCAGCTCTTCTTTTAGTAAACTACTCCTTGTTCCACCGGCAGCCTATAATTAGAAATAAAGCAAACATCAAGCTCATAGCTTGTCTTTGCCATCAGTTTGGGAACAGTGTGGCCACATACAGCTTATCCTCACCTGGTCTGTGCCAACCTGCCTGGGATGAGCGCGATGATCCCCACGAACCGGACCTGCCCCGGCCTACAGCTCCTTTCAGCTTATAGAACTCCACAAGCAGCCCGAGCTTTGGAACGGGAATAACCCGGCCCAGCCAGAGGGAAGGGTGGGCACTTGGGGGGAAAGGTGCCAGTTTTCTAATTTAACTCGAGGGGAAATCAAGCGGTGGCAGGCGGGGAGCTGGTGTGACACCGCGGCTGTAGCCTTGCACAGGGCGGCGGCAGCACTGCGGCTGAGGGGGGAATCACACCGGGATGAGCACGGTGCGACGGCACCCGCTACCGACAGCCCAGGGCCGGGCCGTGCCGTGCTGTGCTGCCTCAGGAGGGCGGAGAGCGCGGGGTGCGAGCGGCAGCGGCCGCCATGTTAGGTGCGGGCGCGCGGCGGCGCAGGCGGGGGCGCCATGTCTGTTAAGGGCGGCTGCCGGGCAAAGGGCCCCTGGGCCTGCGCCCGCCCCGCGCTGCCGCGGGCGCCAGCACGGGAGCGCGCCTAGGGCGGCCGCACGGGAGCGCGCCCGGGGCGGCCGCGGGTCAGAGCAGGGACGGGGCGCTCCAGGTGGGATCTGACCCCGCACTCCGCGGGAACGCTGGGGGTGGGCGGGCAAGCGGCGCGGGCCCGCCCTGAGGGGGGGCGCCGCTGCGGAGCGCGGCAGGGCTGGGTCCATGGCCCAGGGTGGCCTGTGCTGAGGAAGGGAAGAGCGTAGCTGCTGGCTGAAATAAAAACCTGACCGGCCTCGCATACGGGATGCTGTGCCCCACGGCGGCCCGGGCTGGCATTTCCTCTGCTCCCCGCCTGCTGCCATCCTGCCGGCGGCCCCTGGCGCAGCAGCAGTGCGCGGGACCGGAGGAGTGCGGGAGGCTCTGTCGGAGGGGTTTGCCTGTAGGATGAGAGGAAAGGCTGTTGGCTTCTATTCTTCACAGCCTCCAAAAATAGCCGTCCTCGAGAAACTTTTCACGAGGGGAGTTTTCTCAGTGAGGTGCCCCAGATTTCAGTGGGAGATGAGCTGGCTGCTGTTTCTTTGCATTTTTCTGGAAGCAAAACCCATTATTTGCATCACCAAGGATGTGTAGCAACTAGCAACAATCTCTTGCTCGCAGGAGGGCATGAGCAGTAACAACGAGGTGTTGGCTTCCAGGCGTGAATGAACACCTTGTTTTCCTGCTCGAAGTTCAAAGTATTGCAAGAGGTCAGAGGTCTGGGATCCAGGTGGTTGAGCTGAGTAAGCCTTTAACTCGGGTCATGTCACTTGCCTTACTTTATTGCTGGTGATATTACTGTACTCTGACAACAGGGCTACCCATCTAAAACAAAGAGCAGTTAGCAGGTTCAAGGATTACTCAGTTGCTTGTTTCCATGTAATGAACCAGACAGGGTTCATACTAAACCACAAGACTGTAGAGTAACTTAGCCTGAAAGGGGCCCTTCCTGTGCCCCTTGACCCAGACCCTTCCTCAAAGCAGGGTTGGCCTCAAAGTTGCATAGAGTTGCATCAAGTTGCCTGGGGCCTCATCCAGACTGAATTAGGAGCTTCTCCATGTGAGTACTTGGCTTCCCAAAAGGTAAAATTGTGGCAAACTGCCCATATGTGTTACGTAACCTGCAGCCTCTCTCCGTGTAGAAAGGAGCACATGCTAAAGACTACTCTTTCCAAACAACTGGCCTGCGTGCACAGCTGAAAGCCTCGAGAGGAACTTGGCAGGATGAAGCCTGTCATCGTGGTGCATGGTGGAGCTGGCCGGATCTTCAAGGAGCGAGAAGAGGGATGTCGTGCTGGTGTTGTCAGAGCTGCGCTGCAAGGTTACGGTGTCCTGAAGCAGAGAGGCAGTGCTGTAGATGCAGTTGAGGAGGCAGTACGGTCAATGGAAGATGATCCTCATTTTAACGCAGGTAATTTTTTTAAGAATTAAGTGGACTCAGAATCATATTGTATTTCAAGTGTTTTGCCTTGATGCTTCTGAAAATCCTAGCCTGTATTATTGCATTATTATTGATTTATGCACATTGCAGTGGAGTAAATACTAGTGTCACAAAATAGGTGATTTCTCAGCATGGTATGTACTGTAGTTTCTCATGAGTACCCTTAGGAAGACGAGTTACTCTTTTCCCATTCTTCAGTGTTATGTATCCGCCATTTAATCTGTGCAGTGCTGTTGTACTTTTCGGCAAATGTTCTCCCGTTACTGTGCTGTGTATGTCTAGTTTTAAGACATGGTATCTTATGGAGGATGTGTTTAGTTAATGTGCATCTTTAAGGCACTTGGATATACCTTGCAACACTGTTTAATCCTGAGTGCTTGACCTTTACCTATTGCTACAGAAATACTGGGGATTGGGTATTTTAGGTGTTTTTCTCTTCATTAATTATTTTAATGCAATTAATTATTTTTAAAATAATACTACAGAAGTAATACAATAGTGCTGTGAGTCATAAATCTATACCTTTTTATAGTAAGGGTTCATAACTGGATTTCCTAATCAGTAATGTGAATTAATGGTAGTAGTCAAACACTTTCTCCTCTTCTTAGGATCTCAAATTTATTATTTTGATGAATTTCAGGAAAAATATTTCCCCACTCCCACCATGGTATGTCAGGAATGAACATGGAATGAAAAACCTGTAGGTGCTCAGTGGTTTAGATAACGTAGCTATTAGTTATGCGCTCAGTTAGTTTGCAGAGGTTCATTTGTTCCTTCTCATCTTGCAGTCGAGAGTAAGGGAGAGCTTTTATTTAATATGAAACTTTCCGTGTTTGGTTATTGACTTGGGTTGAACGTTTTGATTTTTAGAGCATTCAAGCTGAAATCATGAAGTGGACTTAGAGGTGTAGCGTGTACTTTTATATAGTTAGCATCAGGGTGTCATTCTCTCATTTAGCTCTTACTTAACTGGACTTGAGCCTTCACCCTTTGTTCAGGTTTGACTATGATGATCCAAGTACCAAGTAGTCTGTTACTTTCAGATATATCTGAAAGCATTCTGAGCATTGTGTTAATGCTCATTAGATACAGCTGCTCTCAGAATCTGGCAAAAATGAGCTGAAAGCTATGTGAAGAGGACCCTGATTGGAGTGGCTGTTCAAAACTCACTGCGTAGTATTTATCTTCGTAAAAGGGTAAAATCAGTTTTGCTGTAATATTTTCTAGGCAAACGCAGACATCGCTAAGAGACAACAATGAAGATGGGGAAGAATGGGTAGAACGATCAAGTTGTGTCCTTTTTTGAATGATAGGGTGTAGCCGTTCTGTGTAGGGTCATCTCAATGTAGGCTTGGTGCAAGGGCTCAGAAGCTATAAAATTACCATTTTAGTCACTTGTGCAATGTAATAAAGTCATCAAGTTCCACTTGTGGTGAGTAAGTGGCCTTGGTTTTATTTCTTCGTGATCTCTTTGGCTAGCAGTATGAACCAGCTTGGCATGAGTACTCCAGGTGTAAGAGCTCTATTGATCCTTGCACACTCTTTCCTATGCAGCATTTGCAGGACAGAGGACAGATCTATCTATCCACAGATAGAGGGAATTGGAGTACTCCTCTGAGGGTCCCAGCTGTGATTTGGCTAATGTCAGACATGTTCATTATTTGTGTCCCCCTAGAATTTCTGTCTTCTGTTGTCTCTCTCTTGTTTCCCCAGTCCTTTGCTTAATAAGTAAGCCACAAACCTTATTTTTTCAGCACTGCTGCCAGTGGATACCATGGCCTCAGAGGCTGGTAGTTCCTACCTATTGCTTTGGAAGGCAGGTGAAAAGGCAGTCTGTAACCATAGAAGGAAGGATTCATCCTACCTGAGATTACTTGAAGTTCAGTGACTAGCTTTGCCATGGTGTACAGACTTTCATGGTGGTTCGTGGAATGAAAAAAGTTGGTTATACAGCTCTTGAAGCTGTAGGAGTTGTGGATGCCCCATCCCTACAAGCATTCAAGGCCAGGCTGGATCAGACCCTGAGCAACCTGATCTAGTGGGTGGCATCCCTGCCTGTGGAAAGGGGTTGACACTAGATGATCTTTAAGGTCCTTTCCAACCCAGGCCTTTCTATGATTCTATGGCAAGTGGGATGAATTGTTCCTACAAGGCACCTGTCTCTCTTTACCAGCTGTAAAAGGAGACTATTTTAGAAAGCTGTCTTTGATTACAGAAACTGTCTGCTGAGTAAATTTTAGAAAATCCTAAAGTGGGTCCTATGAGACATGTGCAGTAGACATAGGATACTCTTAATGCAGTGATGAAGGGGCCTTGTTGAGCTTCCCCTGGAACCATGGTTCTGGTCACTGATACTTGAGAAAGGGGTACCCTAGTTCTAGTGGGAATTTTGTGGTCATGGTTTAGAAAGCCTACCCTGTCAAAGGAAGTTAAAAGAGCATGGCAGGGTTTAACTTAGGAAACAATTCCTTACCAGCGTAAGAAGAAGCTGGAAGAACGATGTTAACATGGGTGGCACCAGGCAGTTAACCTGTAAGCTCTTTACAGATCAGTGAGGTCTAGAAATTAATGTATTATGAAGGGTGCAGGACTGAACTCTAGAATAACTTATGCAGTTGGAGACAGGTAAAAAATAACTTTTGGGGGTGTGTCAGTATGTGGCAGGGGCAGTTTCTGAGATTACAAGAGGAGGATTACAGGATTTAGCTGCCTCTTGTTACAGGGGATTTAATTTCGTATATTCATGTCTGAAGTACATTGGTATAGAAGTCTTATGTCAGTTATTAACAGTGGCTTCTGGACTGCTTTAATGTTGGTTTAACAGAAAGAAAAACCTACTGGATTAGCTATGTACAATGCTCAGGTCTTTTTGCCTGAACTACCATATAAGTCTGCCATGTTTTGGTTTGTTTTTTTACTTCTTTTCAGGTTTAATCTTCACCATCTGTATTAGTGAGGCTTGTGCACTTGATGACTTACAACCTGTTATTCCCATGTGATGCAAGTATTGGCATTATTTAAAAAAAACACACTATTTGCATTGTCTCATTTTGTATCTCATTAATTTTCAATTAGATTAGTGATAGCACTGATAATTATAGAAGAAAATAACTACTTGACATTTTATTACTTAATTTTTATTTTTAAAAATTACTTTATGTACTGTTTTAATTTGGTAATGGAAGAACTTGTTATTTCAAGCTTTTCCTGCTGTAGTGAGGGGACACTTTTATTCTGCTCCATTAATTTTGGCGGTTTCTTGGAGTGCTGTGTGATGTTAATCTGTTGATAGGATCAAACACTATACTATTTCTTTCGGTGGTGTTGTAGCCTGCTTTGGAAGAACTGTAAAGGTAAAACAGTTTTGTACACTTGAAAGTGATCTGGGGCATAAAGAGTTCTGTTCATGATGGTTTGTCGTTTTAACTTTAATACCAAGTATATAATTTGAATGGAATTGGAAGTGTGTTTTTCATCTTATAAAAAAATAAAACTCAGTTTTAAAGTAGATGTACTCTGTGAGACTTCTGTTAAGGGCTGGATTTTGTGGTTATACTCAGCAGTGTTTCTGCTGTTTTGTTTGTATTTGGGAGATACTTTCAGTAAGTCAGCAAAGTGGGAAAGAGAAAGGTTGCTTCATGAGAGCTAATTGAATCACCTGTGTGGTTAGCTCTTAATGACTTTCTTCTTTTTCTCTTGCCCCCTATTTTTTTTTTTTTTTTTTGGCTTTAGGTTGTGGATCTGTTCTAAATGAAAAAGGCGAAGTAGAAATGGATGCCATTATCATGGATGGAAAAAATTTAGACTCTGGAGCAGTATCTGCAGTTAAGTGCATAGCAAACCCAATAAAACTTGCTCGACTTGTTATGGAAAAGGTATGCTGATTATCTACTTCAGTATGAAGTATTTTCTTTTCCTTTGAACTTCATGCTGTATATTGATACACCTCAATGATGATATTTGTGTAGTGTTTTAAAGCAGGAAGGAAGGGAGAAATGGATTGGAGTGTTTGGAAACTATGGTCATGACCATGAAGCACTTTTTTTAAGGGTTTTGAGAGATTTTTATAAAAAATAGCATTCTAAGGAAACTTAACTTGACCTATACCTGTTGGTCTCCTGTATTTCCACTGCTGGTGTTGAAGTGGTTTTTTGTTGTTGTTTTTCGCTTGTTTTTTGGAGAGCTTTTTGTTGTCACTGAGTCTTGTGCTTGATCTTGGAAGATTAAAGTTAGGTAATACATTGTTCACTTTGCAGTGATATGAAACTGAATTAAATGACCCAGTTACATATTTGGCTATGTAATGCACTTCTATGTTGTTTTAGAAAGCTTTCTCCATTGTGACCTGATCAAATGGTAGCACCAGTGCAGTTGCAGTCTTCCAGCAGTAGAAGATAACATTACCTCTATGTGGTGCTGACAGATTTTCCAAGAGAATCAAATTTATCAGGGCAATAAAATATTACTTGACCTTCTACATAAGATCAATCCCACCCTGCTTCACTGAGAAGTCCATCAAATATTTGTTGCAGCAGACTTCTCTTATTTTTCAGATATGGTGCAACTGATCTATGTCAGGATGGGAGTGATTTGTGTGATGTCTGTGTCTGTTTTACTATTACAAGGCTGTGACAGTGATCAGAAAGTTTGTCCTGCCTTTGGAGTTTACATTTTCATCCTACTGGTGCAGCTGCCCCATTGTTGAAAAGGTTAATATCTGTAAAAACACATATTAACAAAAAAGACTTTTTTAACCTTTAACCTTTTTAAGTGTTCTTTAACCTTTCAAAGTGCCTTTTGAGGAACCAAACCTGTTTTGGAGATCTATAAAGATGATTGACATTTATCTTGTCCTCAGTGGCCTCCAAAGCAGATAGAATTTTTTTGTGTCCTTAATTGGAGGATAGTTCTGCTTTTAAGATCCAAACATTTCACTAAAATATTGAATATAAATACTTCAGTGAAATACACATCTACTAGAAAACAGTTTTAAAACTTCTGATGAATAAGTGGTTTTTTCCTTCATATGGATTTTATTTTGTCATTAACTAGATCAGTAAATAAGTTTAGGTGGTAGACAGCTTCACGAGACAAAATTTGAGACTATAGATGAAGGGTTGGGGGAGAGGTGTCTCTAGCGTGTTAAAGTGAATGTTGTATATATTTTTTTTATCTGTAGAGGACTTATTTTGATGCCCATTTTTCACTTCACATTCCAGAATCACTGATTTATTTTCTTTATTGCCTTGTCCATGAAAAAAATCCCATTTAAGTCAACAAGAATAAGGTCAAAACAGCAGTGTTGCATTTTGAGAATGTAACTTTCCAAAGCATGTTTTAAAATCAAACAAAAAAACCCAAACCAACAAACAGAAAGCCCTCTCCTGTGTCTGTCTATTACAAGGTCTTTCTTGTATTTGCATGTTGCTTCTGATGTTCAAAAGTGTTGAGGCTAAATTTGAAATGAAATCATAAAATTCTACTGTTCGGGACCAAGTATTATGGTGTAGCCCTAACACCGTGACATTTTGTGGTAAAGGTGTTACTCTTCTCCAAGATGCAAAAAAAAATTGTGTAGATGATGATAAATTTCAAATGTGTTGGCCAAAATTGCTTGATATATCTTGAGATGAGTTTCTGTGCTTCTCCATCTCCCATAACTGGGAATACCAACTGATGTTGCTCTTCTGTTTGTTGTTGCCTGTCTGTTCATCTTGGACAGGAATTTTGGGACACCAGCCTAGGGTGTTTCACAGTAAATTTCATAGTGTGTTTTGTTGTACTGTGCTTAATTAAAAACATTTTTAACCGTGTGAATTGTGGGTAATAAGGGTAGGTCTTAAGTCTGTATGGATATTTCCTAGTGGTTTTGAGATGCCTCTGTGCCATAAGGAATTTTGAAACATGCAGCTCTCAAAAACAAACCAACCAACCAAAACCATCCTGCACCTGTGCTTTTAATTGTGTTTCCATCCTATTGTGAAACAGTGTGGGCTCCATCTGGTGGCCAGAGTAGCTCCTCTAGGTTGTTGTTGCAACATATTTGTCCTTTTGTGCTGTCATTTTCCCACTGGGCTCAAACTTGTCCATATTCATGGACTAGAAAAAAGGAGGGCACTGAAATAATTTGCATTTATGATTTACTGTGCTGTTGATCACAGGAGCTTCTAGAAGTGGAAGACTCTTAGTACATTAACTAACGTAACACATTCTTGAAAAAGCAGTTAAATTTCTGTGGAATTATTCCTGTTTGTATTGAACATAAATAGAATGATACATTGAAATGATTTTTTTTTTTTAATATGGAGCATGTAACCCTTCTCAGCCCCAACACTTCATTAGATGGGCTTCTCATGAAGATTAGAGCACTAATTCATTGGTATATGTAAGCTGTGTATGTTCTCCACTGCTCTTATTGTGCAGGACTTTACGTTAGACAAAGGAGAATTTAGTTCAGAACACAGACTTCTCGAGGCGAAGGGCCAGGTTTTCTGTTCTCTGCGCTGCCAGAATTTTTAAATAAAGAACTGTGATGATCTGAATTTTAGGCCAGGCAGAAATTTGGTGTATTTTCCCCATTTCCAGTGAAATTAACTAAAAGTGCCGGAATTTGTTACTTATTCGTAAGATCTCTTGAACCCTTTTTTTGTCCTTTTGGATTACTTTATGTAAATGTCTTCCAGAAAAAGTAGGGACTTTACTTTAGCAAACATATTAATGAAACTGGAAGAATGAGACAGAAAAATGTGCTTTTGCATTGTTTGACAGGGTTCTGCCAGTTCTTTTGATTGACAACATCTGTTGAAGAGAATAACAAAAATCACCTTAAGACATCTTTTCAGTGAGGATTGAAAAAGAAGGAAAAAAACTCCAAACACAAAGTCCTATCATAGAAACTTATTTAGTAATATGCAAGTATTTCCTGTTTGTGTAGCCTAGGAAGGTGCATATGTTATCCAAATTTGCAGATGGGATGGAGCCCTTTGAAAAAGTTTTTAGAAATACCTTCCATTTTTTTATAATAAAACTTTTTTTTAAAAAACTTATTTAAATTATGATATAGTCTTAATTGCTGAAGAAAGCAAGCGATGGAGGACACAGCCTTCTGGTACAGATCAAGACAAAAGCAAATTTCAAATTTCCTGTGAAAACTGACCAAACAAGAAAAAACCCCCAACCCACACCCACAAATAAAAACCAGAAGTATTTTGAATATTGTATTGTGTGCTTCTCGGGGGTTAGCAGTGGTGGCAGAGGGGGGCAGTGTTGCACAAAGAAGTTGGCTTTCAAGTGGAAGAACACTGTTCAATAGTTTTGTTAGAAATAGGTACGTCTTACATCGTCTGGTAACAGGGTAACAGCACTCAGCATGTAAGCCTCATGTCCTCTTTCACATGTACAGGAGCCTTCTTCCTTGGCAGCCTTAGTATTGTTCCCCAAAGCTATGCTCTCATGAATTGAAGATCATTAAAAAGGCATTTAAATTTTCAAAAATGTTTGATATTGGGGCTGCAACATCAAGAATGTTTCTTAAGTGTAGTCCTCTGTCACTGTCCGAAGGGCTTAGTGCAGAGTCTGTAACAGGCTTACGTAGAGATCATTGTCTCTGATTTGGGAAGAGGTTTGTCTGGACTCCTTTAAAACAATGCAGTGCTCTGCGTTGGTCATGGTAGTGATTAACTGTCATTGCCTCAGAAATCAACAGAAGTTGATGGTCTGCAACATCTTAACCTGAAGCTTTGAGACTGCAGCTGTCCTGCAGAATGCAGCATGATACAGAAATACCCAATCTCTGCCGTCCTTGCTTCTGGCCGAGAGCTGGGTATGTGCCACGTGGGTGCTTTGCAAGGCTCTGCAGGCCTCCTGCCTCCAGCATCACATGGTTCTTTTTGGACCTCAGCTGGTTCCTGTGTGCTGTGCTGCTGCATGGATGTAAAAGCTTGCTGTAGGTTAGGTGCTCTACTCTGAAATTGTTCCGTGCTGTATAGTCAGACCACCACTTCTCTAAAACCTCCCCAGACTCTGATGAGCAATTAACAGCTGTGTAATTGTGCTAGAAGCTGCTGCTTACTTTTTGACACATTAGAAAAAAAATCAGCTTTCAAAGCTAAAGTATAAGGATTAATTAAACAAATTTATCTGGCATATTTCTCTAAAATATGAATTAACCAAGCTCTACAGACTTTGAAGCATGGAATTAACTAAGATTGTTGAATTAAAATCTGATTTGAAGTGCTTTGTATATAAAGGAATCAAAATAGAACTTTCAAGTATTGTTAGCAGAGAGCAAACATTTTTTGGTCAAATCTATTAGAAAGTATTCTGTTCTTAAATTTGAAATTCTGAGTTAATAAGAATAGCAGCTTGTTAAAGGAAATACTTAAAATTGTTCAGCTAATGTTAAGCACTTTAGTTGTATGCTATTTACATTTGTTGGTTATTTTACTAGGTGTAATGCCTTTAAACAGGAATTTATTTAGCATTCTTTTGAATAAAAGCCTTCTAAATATCTTAGTTAACTGGACAAAACAGTTAGTTATGTAGTAATTTGGTAATTCACTTGAAACAGTTCAAAAAAGTAGCATACAAATTAGCAAAAGAACAAATTTACCAATTTTTCTTCTCCCATTACAGTAGGTGTTAAATAGATAGATACAATCCTTTTCTACTGATGGTTAAACTTTGTGTTTTGGAGAACTGAAAGCTTTTTCAGCTATAGTGGAAGGGGGTATGGACAGAAATTTTAAAAATAAAATTTGGAATTTTCTTTGTGTGGATACTTCTAAAAATAGTGGTTATACAAAACTGCTCAGTGGAAGACAAAACAAGAATTGTCAGTGAATCTCTTGTCTTTCTGCAGACAAAGCACATGCTGCTGACTGACCATGGTGCACAACTGTTTGCTCAGGCCATGGGTATTCCTGAGATTCCAGGGGAGAAACTCATAACTGAGAGATCCCGGGAGAGATGGAAGAAGAACCTTGAGCCAGATTCCAACCCTGAAGAGTTTCAGAAGTAGGTAAAATTTGGGTAATTTAATTTGTACTATCTGGTTACAAAAAACCTCAAAAGAAACCTAAAACCCCCAAACAAACAAAGCAACCAAGAAAAACAAACCCCCAAACAAATAAACACAAACCTTGAAGGCTTGTATTTCAAATGCTACGTGGTTTGATACAGTCTTTACAGTATGTCTTAATTGAAAGCAGTAGAAAATCAAGCTCTCAATGAATTTGCTTACGCTTAAATGACTTGATCAAACTTGTTGCTGCTTAAGAAGATTATTGGTCGCTTTTGACAATAGTACAGGTTTTGTGGCTTTATTGGAGGACAAAGTTAGACCTTGTCATTGCTTTTAGAATCATCAGTTACAGAAGTGCATAGAGTAGCTCTAACAAACAGCAGGTATCATTTTGTATAGCTTTTTTCTGTGGAGGAACTGATTTTGAAAAATCTCCAGTGCACATACTAGAACAAGTTCATAAAGAAAACCCCAAAAACCTAAGAAAGCTGATTTTGGTTAAGTAGATGATCAGATTTGTCTTTAAACTGGATTAGGTAGTTAAACAACATCAGACTTTGACCAGTAATTCCTTCTGAGTGCTGATTGTGGCTGTTGATTATGAAAAGGAATGAAAAGAAAATGACCGAGAAGTTTAGTGGTGGGTGGGCAAGAGAGATGCTGCTGGATGGTACTGCCCAACAGCAAAATGAACATCACTTGCAAAACAACCCAGTCTCATATAAAGTAGTGAGGAAGGTGAGGTGGGCAGTAAAGGAATGAAAAACATCACGTGTCAAAAATGTTTGCTGTGCCTGTGAGGTAGGCATAAACACTAAATTGTTTTGAGCTTCTATTTCTACGTCCATGGTTGTGGTGCAGGAAGACACTGTATTACATTACATAAATGCTGTATTATGTGCTGTTCATCTGTTTTTTGAAATAGGAATAATGGCAGGAGCAGAGCTGAATTTGTAGATCAAAGAGGAAATTTCTTCCATTTCTCCCATTTCTTTAAGTAATAAAGTCTCCAAAATGAGACTATAAACTACAACCTATATGTTACCCTCAGTAAATCACTAGAAGGAAAAACAAAGTAATGAAACAAGTGTAAATATGGTTTTGTAAACAAAGGGATGCTGTTCCTTGACCTTAAGGTCTTGGTCGTAGTTCGTCTTGTACCCAACAGAAGTTTTCTTTTGATCCGTGGTCTGTCCAAGGACTGTGTGGTATTATCATTCATTGTGAAGAGTGTTGAGGATGGTGTAGCCATCCCTGCCTCTTGTTCTCTTGAGCGTATCATTTAGAATAGCATGGCATCTAAGTCTTCATTCATTCCTCATAACTGCATCATTTTTACTTTTTTTTTTCTGAAAACACTGTTAGGCAACTTCAGTTTCAGCATGGAGTTGTTCTGGAATATCTGATAATAAAAAGCTTGTGTATTTCTGAAAGGCTGAAGACTTTTTCTTGTCTTGGCCATGCTGTTCTTTTTCTTAAAACCAAAACATCAGCACAAATTCACAAAGTTGAAAACAGGTCTTTTTTAATGCAAACCAATTTCATTCTGTATCACATGTGGAATGTTCTTTTTCCCTGTTATGTCCACAGTGATTATGCAGAAACTTGCCTGAGGCGAACAGACAGAAGGTGAAGTAGTATTAGTCAGAGGCAACATAATACCAGATCATACTGGGAATTTGAAGGTTGGTGTATATTTCACTTCCAGTCCCCTGATCCTCACAGTGCTGGAAACCCTGGGGTTTCATAGGCTTTGCAGGTAAAGCCTGGTGTCTCCGTAAGAGATACCCTTCTCCTCTGCTGGTTAGAAGCCTGCATTCATTTATGCTGAAAGCTTAGGATTCTATTGCATGTACAACATTCCATCTTGCACACTTTCTGCCGAGAACAAGGCGTGATTTGATTTATCTGCAGTCTCTCACTCCAAAGACTCTGGCAATACCCGTGTTAAGAATTACTGGAGTTTGCCTGAGAATCCCGCAGAAAGGGAGTTGAGTCTGGCTGTAAGGGAGTAAATGGGCTCCTAGCCCCTCAGCAAGAGTAACTCGAGGAGGTATTAACTAACAAGGACCCTGGCAGCAATAAACAGAAAACCCTACTACTGATGCAGGGCTGAGAGACAAAATAGCAGGTATCTCATTAGTTGAATGAGGATAGTATAATTACATGTCACTTTGTGGGTATTGGATAATGAAAGATTTAGACAGAAGGGAATGAACAAATCCAAATAATATATTCTGTATCACAGTATATGTAGCATATAGGATAATTCTTGATTGAAAGAAGTCCCTAATAGCATCCTCTGGTATATCACAGGTACTTGTTGAAGTTCTTGCTACTGTCAATAACTAAAAATAGAGAGATGGTTATAATTTGATAGCAGTTTTGTCTGCCTTGTTAATGTTTTGGAGTCAACTAGTCATGCCAAAAAAATTATTTATATCTTTGCATTTGTTCTGAATATGATCAAAGGAAAGGTTACACTGAAGCCATGAAAAAAGGGACAGTAAGAAATCAGGTGTAGTTGTTTATTTGCTCCACTGCAGATGAGGTGTGTTGGACACATTCACTTTGTTATTTATTGCCGGTTATGCTCTCGTACCAAAACAGGTAATTACTGCCTGTGTCATCTGTGTGCTTTTATTTTCACAGTTGCTTAAGGTAAATACTTATCTAAGAAAATGTACATCTGGATACATCTTTCTTAATTTCTCAGGAGGATCTAACTTTAGTTGGTTGAAGGGTGCTACATGAATGTGCAAGGGAGTACTGAATTTACTAATGTTCTTTTCAGCAAATCATTTGTAACAGATGGATGGGTGGGAAGCCCATCTGCACCATCATATCAGTTTGAGATGAGGTCCATCTCTACATAAATGTCAGAGCAGCTTATAAGGCCTGTGATTCATCAGTCAACTTTGAATTGCTGTGAATGAAGTGTAGGGACTGACAGTATGATATTTTACATAAGCAGGAGGGAACAGGAAGTTGAGTCTCTGAGAAACTGACTGTGGGTTTTATGGTACGCAAAGACTTTGTCTGACTTAATTAGCTTAGATTTTGCAGAGCTATAGAGAAGCTGTTAGCAGTGCCCAGGCAAATTGAAAAGGTACTCCTTTTCCAGTTGCTTGTTGGGTAGTTCCTTGAAGTCTAGTTACAAATTATTTTCCTGTGTGGAGGGATTTAGATTATTTTGGGGGTTTGGTATACCTCTCCTAGTCACACAGTGGTGTATGTTCCTACGTGAATTGCTAAGACTGGAATGTGTGGATATTTAAACTGTCGCTTCTCAGTGCAGCAACTGTTACAGTAAGTCATGACAGGCTTTTTTTTCTCCATACATGACTACACATGTATATTTTGAGCAGGCTATTGTTTATGACTTCTCTGTGTTGAAGAAATAAAGCGATAGTTGAGACTTCTGTTTTCTTCAGTGCATGAAAATTTTTAAACCAATGCAGTTTGAGCAGAGTCTACTGGCCAAGTGATTTAAACCTCAAGACTACGTAGCTACAAAATACAAAGACTAAAATATGTCTTAATGATGCATTGTGAGCAATACCAGTTGAAAGGCAAATAAATAAGCTTTTTTTTTTTTAATAGCGTTCAAACATTAAGGGGAGTAAGGAAAAGGAAAGAGGAGGAACAGGAAGGAAATGATTCAGTGCATGCATAACATTACTGTCCTTTCTGTATTCACTCATTTACGTGCATTGTCATTAATAATTCCGGTTAACCTCCTGTTGAGACAGTGGAGCCAATTGTTGCATCTTCAAGTTGCCATTTAGGGGAAAGTTGTGTGTCAGTTTGTATGTCAGCCAAAAAACTATTCCAGAACTATAATGACTAAAAGTATTTCTGCCCTGTGTGCTTTTGTTTTGCGGGTTTTTTTTCCTCCCCAAGTTTCCATGCTATGAAAGTAAACAAGTCATGGGGGAAAGATTTTTTTAAAAAGTGTTTTCTACTCGGTTAAATAAAAAGCTTGTGAGAATTGTTGCATGTTTCTTGTTATTTTTGTAATGAGAAGCATGGCAAAAATAGCTTTATGTTGAGCATTAATTCTGTTGTAGAAATCTTCTTTAAAGCTACCTGGGAAATACAGGCAACGTGCTTTGGCAGGTATGTTTTAATTTTGTCTAATTTTGTGAACTGTTTTTCTTGGCAGAGACCTTGGAACAGTCGGTGCTGTTGCTATAGACAGTGAAGGCAATGTAGCTTGTGCAACATCCACAGGAGGACTCTCTAATAAACTGATTGGCCGTGTTGGTGACACAGCATGCATAGGTATGGGGTGTGGCATCTTGCCTTTCACTTTTTGGAGGTATCTCATATAAAAAAAGAAAAAAAAAGTATTACACATTCTCTTTTTCATTAGTGAAACAAAACATAAATACTAGTCCATCTGAAATGGAGGTTTAACATTCAAATGCATCACAGGTAAAGCTCCTTACAGCATGGAGATTTGCAAGAAAGAATTGGGACTTCTGGGTGGAAAATGGGGATGGCAGTTTGCTTTTTCTGTCCTTTCTTCAATGCTAACACCTGTGTTTCCTTTCTGTTGATTCTGATAAAGCTCTCCTTTTTCATGGCTGTGCTTTCCGCTAAGTCAAAAAATGTAGCCTGCTCCATATTGAGATGCTGTTTCCGTGATACTTAAGGAAGTAGGTATAATTGTAATTACTACTTGTTGCATCAGTGAACAAGAATTATAAAGTGACTGGCAACTTTGAGTAAATTCCTGTTCTTAAGAGAGCCCTGATAAGACTATCTCAGAACCTAAAAGATGTGGTGCAGAATAAAGGAAATATTTTAAGAGATCTCTTATCCAAGTATGAAGAGACACTTGAAATCCTTTCCACAGACTTCTTCCTCTCATGAAACAGACTTGCGTTTGATTGCTTCAGGGTTCTACCATACAGCTGGGATTTGGAAAATAATTATTTTTAGTAAAACATGTTCCAAACTCAAATAGCATTGCTGTTGGCAGTATATGATTATCATAAAACTGTCTTTCTTTTGCATACAAAATTGCTAACGTTTTGGTATCCTCTGGATTTTGACTATGGTTTTCAGTTTTGTTTCTGGCTGCAGCCTTCTGACTGCAAACACCCTCCTCCTGTGTAGATCATGGTCAGTGTTCTTACAGTTTGGGACATGGGTTTGTGAAGGACAAGTGAAACTGGGTGCTGTTGAGCATCTTTTTTGCAACTTTTGGTCTCACTAGGCATCTGCAGAAATGCCAGCTGTGCTTTTAAACATCAGAGGCTTTGGTAAGGGGGCGTTGACTTAATATGGTAGTGTTTTTCCATGTTACTCAGAGTTCATTAAAAGGGTCTGATCTGATCAAGAAAGTACAGAAGGGAAGAAACTTACATTGCTCTTCTGAGGCCTCTTTCCCTTCCCCGGTACCTTGCTTATAATGCTGTGGTATGTTTCATCCTAGCTCCTGGGAAATATTTTTCTTAGGAGATGTGCTAGAAATAATGGGTATTGAGCAAGCAGAAGCTTGGTGGAGAGCAGGGTGTGGAATGTGCCATCAAAACAAGGATGGGAGAAGAGAAAAAGGGGGGAAGGGGAGTTCAACAGAAGAAGCACTCTGCTTGTGGTGAGGACTTGGAAGATTCTTCAGGGGTGCTTTGTGAAGTTTTGCTAGAGCCCATGCTCTTCAAATCTCTTATATGCTGTGGAGGGTAAGTTCCCCTCAAGCTGATTAGCTCACCAATGTCCTCACTAGATCTTCCTTCATATCTTCTCAATTGATGTGACCTGGCATTCTGCATCCCAGCCCTATCTTGCTGATTCCCAGTATACCCTCCCTTGCTGTTCTGGAAAATATTTTTGCCCGTTCCAATGAAGTGTTGGCCTGCTTCTGCCTCTTGTACACAAATAGATCACTAGTCTTCTCTCTCAGCTTGGCAACTGACTTGCTCCAACTGTTGTTGATCTCTTTCATATATTTTACTTTTCAAATTGAGGCAGAAATGAGAAAGAAGCATTACTGACTTTGCTCCCAGAAATGCACAGAGCTAATGGGCCTTTAGGAAGAAATGTTTGGTATCTATTTTAAACAATGCAGGGCTTTTAAATCGTATTACAGAATATTGCCTTCTTCTTTTTCCCTCTGAAAAGGAAGTGGAGGTTATGCTGACAACCATTCTGGTGCCACTTCAACCACAGGACATGGGGAGAGCATTATGAAAGTGGTCTTAGCCCGACTGATCCTCTATCACATGGAGCAAGGTATATTCCAAACTTCCTGTAAGCTGAAATAATGAGGATAGGAAATGTTGCCTAATCACAGGTTTCAGTATATATACAATCATCCTAGAATGGTTGTCAGAAGAGTTGCTCTCAGGGGTATGTGGATGGGTCACCTCTTTAAAAACAAAACAAAGTATTAAATTATTAATAAAGCCGAAATAGCTGAAGTGAACAGAATTATCTCTGCTACCTGATACTGAATCATGCTTTAGACCAGTGTACATTGAAAGACATTACGGTCTGCTTTGTTTAACTGAAGTTCTCTTTAATCAGTTTTCCCAATTATAAACTAAAATTCTGTGAACAAGAGATAGAAAACAAGTAAAAATAAGATATATTTAAGGGAGCAGTGAGGGAGGGCTAGATAACTGGAGCTGGAATAAGAAAGTATGGGATCTTGCCTTCCTAATAAAATGTAAATGTCTTTATTATAACAACTCTGATTACAGCAAGAGAAATTATTTTAAGACTTTTGAACCATGATTTCAATTTACATTTTGTTTTGGAAAATGTACTAAACTGACTGGGTGGATATGTAGTAAACAGCTGACACAGTATGTCTTATGTGACTGTAATACAATCTGACTGTGGGATGACCCTTTGGAGCTTTACCTTCATGACTTAGTCTGTCATCTAAACCCTTGATTATGTTTCAGCCTGTAAACATAGCCAGACAACATACTTGTGTTGCATGCAGCTCAAGAATCATTAAGATAGATATCACCATTACATTTGGAAAGCTGGAGCTTTGGGGCAGTACAGTGTAAGTTGCTTTGAGATCGACCAAACAGAAAGTAGTTGGAAAACACTCAATTTACTTTTTCATTGAAGAAGCAGTAAGTAGAGAGACAAGTAACAGCTGAGAATATTTTTGTTGTGCTTTACAGAGCTGTTTGCATATAATGGGTGCATATCTCTAAACCTCATAGCTGACATGACAGTTTCAGCATAAAATACAACCTACAGATTATTTCCCAAAGCTCTTAACACGTTATGCTCTCCTTTAACTGTCTAAATTATGTCTCTAAGTATTCATTTTGTGAACAGCTTTTTAAGCTCTTGTCTAAACTGTGTAAACTAGTTTTTCCTCTGGCTTGAAGTTAACTGCGTTGCAAGACTTATGCACTGATAGCAGTTATCTGGCTTGTGATTAATCCGTTTTAAAGGCAAATGAGTTTCAAATTAAAAAGTTTCTTGGAAAAAAAGAAAAAGAAAATGAAGCCACACGTATTCATGTCTAATTGGTTTGCACTTGTTCACCCTGCCCATGCTTGCTTTACCTTCATTCATCCTGCCCAGAAGTATAACTCAGCTGCCAGGCAAGCACGTCAGCAATTAGATTCCCCCTGGCCCCTCCTCCCAGCATGTTTCCAGGAAGGCACTGAAAACAAACCCTCAAGTTACTACAACTTTTTGATTCCTTGAACAGTGAGCTGAAGTTGCATATGTAAAAACAACTATAGAGCTCTCATAATTCTGTTCAGCTATTCAGTATTCATATACTAAAAACCTTCTTTTGGACAAATGCTGCAAAATTTACTTCTGTATTTCAGGAGTGAATTGCTTTGCCAGTCTTAACAGCTGTTGGAATTTCAGTCTTGTGGTGGCAGCTGTTGTCTTGGTAAAAAGTCAAACAGTGAAATACTGACCCTTTGAAGACAGTGCCACTGACTTGAATAGTCACAGTGTCACCCGTGCATCAGAGTAAGGAGCTTTATCCTGTCAGTCACCAGTGCTGTGAATAATTCTGACTCTGCTGGTTTTATTTGGTTTTAACTCAAAATTTGCAGGGAGGGCATGAAGGTCAGGTTTTGTTCTATAACCTAAGCCGCATAACATTACTGATGGTATATATATTAGGGTAATTAGGCCAAGCCAACTGTATTCCTGAATGTATATTTAAACTTGCAGTGAACAAATATTTTGTAGCTATTACAGGTCTGTGTGTATGATGTACATATTAAATTTACTTAGATAATACTCCTGTTAATACAAATCAAGTAGTGAAAAGCTAAAGTTGCATTGCTGGTCCTTTGTCTGATGTCTAGTACATTGAGACCTCATTTTGCCTGATGGTTTCAGAAGTTTCAGGAAGAGTCATGCTGATGTCTGCTTTTGATAAATTATGACAATGTGAAGTATGTGCTTTGAGCTCTCTTACAGCCAGTGGAATTAGAACAGAGATGATGACTGAAAATTTTGTTGTTTTGATGTGTGTTTTTTTAAATTGTAAATGCTTTAGACCTAGCTTGTGACAAACCTTTGATGAAAACCTTGCAGATTGGCATTTTTTTCCTGTCAAATGATGGCATAAGAAATGGTGTGTCTTGAACATAAAGTTTGTGAATGAGCTTGTATTAAAGACTGAAACGGAATCAAAATCTGAAGCTATGTAAATAAATACTTGGAGCAGTACCACACCACTGCAGCTCTTCACAACTGTCCAAAGCCTTTCTAAAGATGCTTCCTTTGTTAGACTGGAAATTCCTTGCCAATTGAGTCAAAAGAGAAATTAGATTTGACAGGGTCCATGGGGAGGGGTGAAATTTGAAGGGGATTTTAAAACTCTCAGGACAGATACCATGAAGTGATTTTGTTTTTCTTTTCAGGCATGTCACCAGAGGTAGCAGCGGACACTGCATTAGACTACATGAAGACACGAGTTGGGGGCCTGGGGGGTGTCATTGTTGTCAACAAGGCAGGAGAGTGGGCAGCAAGGTTCTCCACCAAACAAATGTCCTGGGCTACTGTAAAGGATGACAAACTGCATTATGGGATTTATGCTGGGGAGAAGCATATAAAATCTGTTGATGAAGCACTTGCATCTGAAAGGGAGGGATTCTGAGAATGAAGAAAGTTGACTGACAGAGAAGAATGAAGATCTCCAGTTTTTGCTGGAGGACAATGACAGTTGATTTTGTCTTTCTGAAAGATCTTTTGGTTCACAGGCATTATCACATTTACAGTCAAAACAAAATCTGGACATAGTTCTTTAGTGGACATGTATGTATGTGTAGTCTCTTCATACCTTTGTGAAGTCAGATCCTCCTTTCTTAGGAAGGAGAATGGTCAGTAGGTTCCTTGGTTAGCATGCCTTAATCTTACATTAATGGGAGCCTGAGTTTCAGTTTTAGAGGAACTCCTTTCCATATCCATTTTCAGAGACTGCTGCCAGGATGATTTGAGAGATAAATACCTATTAATTAAAAGCTGGATTTTGAAAATCCAGAGTCTTCTGAGCAGCCATCTCATGATAACAGCTTGCTAACTGTCAGTGAAATACCACCAAAGGGCAGCAAAGAGTTAAGACTAAAATCATTGTCACAGGCGTGAGGTAACTGTCACAGGATATAATGAAATAAAGAAAGTAAATTTCTCCAGAGAAGAGAAAGGTAATGCTAAGGAGCTCTAATTCCTTTCATTGACATCAGACCAGAAATCACAACACAGTAGGCTATGATATTTCAAACTGTATGTGGAGAGTTAACAGGAAAGATGCTATTGAGGCAGTATCTGGGGTAGTAATACAGAAGGTCATGATTTCAATAAAAATAACAGCAATCTTTACTACTCTAATGCAAAGGTGATAGGTACTTTTTAATGCAAAACATGAGACAGATGCTCATTAACTGGAAGAATTATTATCTGAAAGTGATCAAAGCAAGTTCTACTAAAACATATAAAACTGCTTGTTAACAAGTTTCTTGTGTCTGAAACATTGCGTGCAGAGATTTTCTTTTTAAAATAAATTGATGTTCTAAATTATTTCTAATACATTTTCTTCATTAAGATTTTGTATTTTTAAAAGAAAGAGGAAAATTCCCTTTTTTTTTAATTTTCTGACTCTGAACTATATAACTTTTTTTGTGTTAAGAACTGTAATAATTTTATGGATTTCAGCTGGTCGCTAGGTCTTCTCTTGCATGCCATCTTTCTGTGGAATGTTCCCTTTACAAGATAGCCCAAATAAACCTAACAAAAGTCTTACATCATGGTTTGAAACTACTCATACCTGTGTTCCTACTACAATAAGCTGTATTACTAAATTGGCAAATACAGAATAGTAAGGTTGCCAAGACTGTCTTAACTTGCTCTCTACTTTGATCCATGGTTTCTTGGATGTTGCAGATGATTGAATGTGGACAGCGATGGTTTAAGAGAAAATGACACATGCACTTTATGCACTTTGTTCAACAGAAGATTGTGTTGAAAGTGGCTGCCACCTGATAATCAGAAGTTCATAAAACAGTAACAGTATTTCTGATGTGCTCATTGTTAGAAAAAAATGGCCTTCTTTTGAGTAAAAATTAATTCCTTTCCCCTTCTGTGCATGAGATACCAATCCTATAGGGCCAGGCTGTTCTCTGGGGGTAAAAAAAATGCTTCATTTCCAAAAGACATCCAAAATATTTGTCATCAACAATCTGCTTGGTTTACCTGACCTGTCCCTAGTGGAAGGTAAAGTTCAGGACAGGTGATAGAAAAATAATCTCCTTGAGTTCAGCCAAAATTCACTTTGCAGCATTATTTTCATGGAATTGCTCAATGGGGGTTTTTTAATGAAAAATAATCCAAATTGAAGTATGTTTTGTAGAGCTAAATAGGAATTTATATAAGCATGGATGTAGGCTGTACACAAGAATACAAATATCTTGTCATATATACTGACTTTGTCAGATGAAAGAGTGCACAGAAGGCACATTCCTCATAACCTTTCCTTGGCTTGAAGTAGCTGGAGGGAGGCGTGTTTACCCAGTAGTGCTGTGACACCTGGTGTACCTTCTTTGTAAAACTCTGTTTGTGTGTTAACATTTTCTGTTCTGGTCATGCTCCAAGCTGACCAAAACCCAAGTGATGGTTAGTGTAGCAGCAAGCATAAGCTGATACACCTGCTGGGTGGTTTATTGGCAGGGGTTTGGTGCTACACTAACCCCGCAAGTTGGCTTTGGGTTAGCTTTGAACGAGTTCACATCCACCCAAAAGGCACCAGCAACCTCAGCAGCACTACAGATGGGATCTCAGGGATGTCAGAAGGAATAGTAGATGGCTACTGTGGTTAATTCACCTCAGCTGTTGTCAGGAATATGTTACAATAAATTGCTGGCACTTGACAAAGTCATTATCCTCTATAAGTTCTTCTGTCACTCATAGCTAGAGTAGCTGGGCACCTTCCAACAGTGCATTAAGCACTGTGACTACCATCTGCTCTGTATGATTTGTTCTGTCTAACCCACCCCTTGGTACTGTGTTCTATATTCCTTTCCTATAGAAAATGTCTGGTTTTCAAAAATAGGCATGGGCTGCTATGTTGCCTAAAATCAAAAGAAAAGAACTTGCAACTGATAAAAAGCAGATCTTTAATGAAAGCTTTCAGGTGCACAGAAATGGCTACCAGCATGTGTGATAAAGGATTTCTACAATTTTTATAAGGTTCATTAATTAGTATATCTAGGAGGTACATCCAGTAGGAGATCAATTGCCCCAGTAACCCACCCTTGGGTCAGCCTCTTGGAGGTAGGCCAGGGGCTTCCTTGCCCTATTTATGTCTCTTAAGTTCTGGTGGAAAACCAGATGTTCTTGTCAGAAATTCTCTTCCTAAGAATAAGACTAAACAGAATTTCATGAATATGTTAGAAAGAGTTCGCTTATTATTCTAAAATGTGAGAAACGGCAAGAAAAGTACTAGAAATCATATAACTATAAATTAAAAATCTACAAAGCTACAAATATATGAAAAAGCTAAAAATCTTTAGGCATCAGTTATGCCTTTACAATTCATGTCAGGCTGGGAATGACTAACTGTGCCTGACATATGGATTGATGGCATTTGATAATCTTCAGGCTGTAGTTTGCTCCACAGTTCAGATTATGTCAGCTCAGGCAAAGCGCTGGTACGGGCATTCAGAGCTATGTGCTTTTCTTCCAGGTATCTGACCAACACTCAGTAAAGGTATGTGATTTCCTCACCTAATCTGGATAGCAGGTCGACCTCTTCTAGGACAGTGTTTCTCTCTCTCAGAAGGGGGAATGATAGCAAATGGTCAGGGATGTGGTAGACCTTTTTTTCAAAGAAGCTTGAGAGCTGGGGATGGAAGTTTTCCTCTCTCTTGCTTCAATACTTTCAGTCATGTTCTTTAGCTACAACAGTGTGAGATTTTTTTGCAGATGACGTAGGAGGTTGCTGGTGTTGCACAGGACTGCTTAATTTTTTAATATGCTTACATATTATTTTAATATGTATTTAATATGATATAACAAGTCACCTGACCTTTGTGAATATTGAGAAACTACCGTTTATAAGGACTTAAACATTTAACAGCTTTTATAAATGTAGTTGCAAGATGCTGAACTTAGCGGGGATACCAACAGCAGGTCAGGAAGCTGTGTGCCCCTGCTGTGCAGTGCTGCTGGAAATGAGCTTCTAATCCAAATGGCTGTGACCTGGATATCAAAGAAAGAAAATCAGAGGTCTGTTGCCAAGAAACTGGGTGTCCTTGGCATCTAGCAAAGCAGAAACAGTTTTAATTATCTAATTAAAGTGGGGCATCCCGTTATTTTATATCATTTAGAAAGCCAGTTGTGGATGTTGTCCTGTTGCTTTCTTAGTACTCTATAGAAAGGGCCCTTGACCTGCACAGATAGCTGTGATGGGTCTACATATCAAAGCAAAGATGTTAACAAAAGCACCAGTGCAGTGACCATTTACTTTGTTCACATATTGTGAGTTCTATGTAGGTTTTGCTTCATAATCTTTGCAATTTAAAAGTAATCAAAACCTGTTCTGTAGGACACCAGTGTTCGGAAACTTTTTTTTTTGTTTTCTATTTTGTCCTCCATTTTAGCTCTGTGTCTCTGGGGTGGTTTCCATTGACTTTGAAATCTAACTTGGCAAAGTTTAATGGCACTCACTGTTGTGCTTGTTTCTCTTCTGGTCTGCTTTTCCTTTGATATGCTCTGATAAATATTTGCTGTGGGACAGATTTCAATCTCAGTTACGTCAGTATAAATGGAAAGCAAAAAGCACAGTCACTGAAGTCTGTGATTATGCTAAAGGAAGTGAAATCAGACGTGGGCTCTCCTGTCCAAAGTCAGTAGCTCTGTATTGAGACAGCCTTTGATAATGAGGGAGAGAATAGAGAGGACAGAGAGCCTGCTGCGGGAAGTCATTGCCTGAAACAGGATTCTGGTCTCTGTCAGTTTCAGGGTGAAGATGATGCCCAGGGAAATAGTTAAATATGCATACTGGGAAATAAATGTGTCAAATGATTCACATGAAAGAGTCTTAAGAGCACATAGGGTGAGCAAAGAGTCATTTTGTTTTAGACGTGTAAACCACAAAGGACGGGAATCTCATTTTCCTTTCCACTGCACTCCTTACGCTTGGTTTATTGGGGCCATGTAGATACCCTGCAACCTCTGTGTAATTGAGTTTTGCCAGACCTGGTCACATGTGCTATAATTTCAATTATTTTTTAAATTTACATTTTTTTAATTCTTGCCTTTTGGCCTTTAAAATTCTCCTTGGTTGGAATAAGGCTGTTTTCTTGTGGTTCCTCCCTAAGTTCTTTTCCACTACGGACAGGATGGGTTACAATGCGGTCTGCGTGGGCTTTAGCCCTCCAGCCCTGCACTTTTGACCCTTTCCTACTAGGGCTTTACTACAACTTAAGCTATGTAAATGCATGGTAGCATGCAGCTTATTAAATACTTGGCCTCTTCCAGACTTAATGGCTCTGCTGGGTCCTGCCTGCTCAGCAGCATAGCAGGCTGTGTGCTTAGCAACCCCAGCTGCTGTGAGTGCATCCCCCCCATGCACTGCCTTCCTGGCTGCCTCACCACTGAATGTAGCAAATATCTCCAGCTTTTTCTGGAACAAAACCTTGCCTAGGTTTGGGCATAGCTACCACCTGCCAGCCACAGCCTGTGTATTTTAACAGCATCCTGAGGGCTGACTAGGACAGAAGACAAAACCCTGGGCCGTTAGAGGTGCTCGACCCCCTTCTGCAAGTAGTAATGGCTGTAAACCAAATATAAATACCAGTAAATGTAGACTCGATTGTTTTAGCACCTGTTTTTTCTTAGAAATTTCAAAATTTAAAAAAACCTCATAGTTTCAAGAACAATTCACAAACCACTGCTCTTTTGGGCTGGAAAAGTGCACAATTTGCTACGATATGGGTGCTCTTGTTCTCTGTAAGTGGAACTCAGTTCCTGCATGGAAGAGGGATACAGCCAGTATATCTCTTCTTTCCTATATTATAGAAAGTAATCTGTCATGGTGTTCGTTGTTTATTTGTTTTGTTGGTTTTATTCCTTAATAGCTGAGGACGGTTATTGTGACTTTACTTATCTTTCATTTCACCTCGGGTAACCCTTCGGAGATCCTTGGACCCAGGTACAGCTCAGCTAAGCCTCTAGTAAGATGATCACTCAGAAATTGCTATATTGGGGGAAATGAGTAGCATGTTTTCAAGTATTTTAACCCAGGAGAAATCACAACTCTTTTCTAATCTTAATTCCTAAATAAATAGGCTGTAGGTCCTTCTCTCAGTTATTTCTGCATTAAACAACTAACTTCTGTTGAGGTGTGGTCTACTCCTGCCATGGTCAGAATGAAAAGGAGGATGCTGTCTGGGAGAAAACATGTGAAAAAGGAGGGGGAGGAAAGATGATATCGTGCCAGATGCCGTTGTGCCTTCTGGGCTGCCACCAGGCTGTGCTCCAAGCTTCTATGGGGCAAGGGCATCTGCTAGAAAACAGACCTGAATTTTCAAACCCAAAGATACTTGGTATGTATTTTCCTGGAGACAAACCTCCAGAAGTCCTGCATGTAATGGTAATATTTATATAAAAATTCAGTTCTTCAAAGAACTATACAGAAGCTGTGAACTGATCTGCACAGCAATTCAGTGGAGTTTATTATGTTTGAACTGTTTTATCTCTGGCAAGCATGCAGGCAGATTAAGCAACTACTCTGGAGCTACCAAATGCATCTGAGGTAGGGCCAAGATTAGAATATTGATTTCTGGCTTCCTGAGTCCCAGGCTCAGTTCACTACATTATGTTGTCTTTACAGATAACATTTAGACAAATAGATCTTGACATATCAAAAGCTTAGTAGCCTCTCAGTAAATTGAGCAGGGCTTTAGCTGTTCAATTCCTGTGATTTGTGCATGCCTCACACTTGGGCCCAGTAATGTCAGTAGCTCTTGTATATTTACAGTGAAGCCCACTTGTATCCTGAGGCATACTAGACTGCTTTCTTTCTCCGAGTAGAAATAAGCCTAGTTATGATACATTTTCCTCTTGTCAGATGGAGATTTGCACATAAAATTTCAAAGAAATTTTGCTTCAGTCCTCTTTACAAAAATCCCCACATTGGTAGAGATTTTCAGTCCTGACCAACAGTAGCTTGTTACTCTTTCTAATTTTTTGAGTAAGAAGTCAGAAAAATTGGAGAAGTCCTGCACAGCCAAAGTTCAAGTACTTTTGAAATCACCACATACCAAGGATACTCAGTTCCTGATATCCAAATGCCAAAGAAAAGGCAAGTATGTACTTGAAAGCTGAAATAAATTCTGCACAGAGAATAGCACAGGCGTATTTGAATTAGAAAATTTGTCTCTGGGTATCCACAGAGGTGTAAGAATATTGCCATTGCTACAACCCAGGAAACATCCAAACTACACCTGAGCTTGCTGAGGTGTAGGCCAGAACCTTTTCTAAACCTTTTCTAAACTCCAGGTATCCCATCTGCAGCTAGCAAAGGGCCCTGCTTACTCTCACAGAGCCTACTTGAAGTTTGACAGTCCTACAAAAGCTGTACTGGTGTTTCAAACATGTCAAGTTGTCTAACAACCTTCTCCACCCTTCTTTGTTAGTCGATGCAGCAGCACGATGTCATTTGTCAGAGCACCAAAACTGGAGACATGCTGAATATGTGAATACCAAGGAAGTGGTTTCCTTAGCAATAACAGGCATGTGAAAGTCAAAACTTCCTTTCCTCCTCATGTGACCTTTTTCAAAGCAATTCAGCCTGGGGACAATAGGAGTGAATTCCAAACACCCGCGGTGTTCCTGCATGGCTCGGCAAGGATCTGCTAAATAGCAAATTTATCTTACCTATTTTTTAAGGTAAAATGATATTTCTCTTTAGATGATCTTCACTAGGGATTTGGTGTGTTTATATGAACAGGAAAGTGCTTCTTGAAAGCAGAATTACCTGATGCCACATAAACAAATATATAGAATATAAGTAATTTTCTTGCCATTGTGGACCAAAAACTTTTATTATGCATAAAATCCAAAGTCCTTTCAGTGTTCGGGAAATAAGGGCATGAAAAGTCTTACCAGTTTGTTTTAATAGCTGGACTTTCCTCATGACATTTTGCCCATTTCATTTAAGGTGGAAATCAACACTCTCAAGGAAAAAAAAAGAGAAAGGGAGATGATTTATCTCAACCATCCTGCACACAAGAGCACTATCAGTCCCCTGTTGCTATTCTTATCCTATTTAGTACAGCCTTTTCTCATCCCTAAGGAGACAGCAGTGATAGCCAGAAGTACTTGCACAAAGCTGCCTGTCCAAGAATCCTGAGGTATTTTCTAAAAGTAGCTACTAAATTTAAACCTGAGCTGTCTACTGAGTTGGGGAACTATTCTATTCTTTTTTCAAGCTGGGGAGGTGATACAGCAGGTAGTTGTCAAAAGCTCAGAGAAAATTCCCGTTGGAGCTGGAAATGGTCACTCAGCATACTTTCTGTATTATAATGTGTGACAGACTGTCTTGGATTTCAGAAAGTCAAGGAAAGTTTTGGCATTACAGTTCTGCCCAGATTCGGTGTTGCTGGACCACCCGTACACTGCCTGTTGCCTTGCTGCCCACTGATGGGGTCTGGTGGTCCCTGGTGGTTCACAGAGAAGGGTTTAGGCCTCAAGGACTACTGATTATCATCTCACTTCTAGTCACGCAGGCTGTGGTTTGCTTGGGTTTTCCTCACCACTTTCAACCTTTAGTTTTACACTCAGGAGTATAAGTTTTCAGAAATGAACAATGCAATGTGAATAACGGAGTTTGGAGCTGGTCCCACCAGACAGGAGAAGAAATTTGACAGGAGATAGTTCCTCTGCAGGTTTTGTAAATCTGAGAAAGAGATGTGCTGTGGATTTGGAGCCTTAATGTCTGGAGGAAAGCAGGCAAGCCATCTGCTCCCACAGGTGCTGGCGCATCGGTGCTTTGTGCCGGTTCCTCCAAGGCAAGACGTATTGTCTAGCCAAGCATTCATGTCCAACAGAGTGTGTAAGTACCTGCAGTGAGTTGTTGTATGAAATCCCAATCCACTCTTGGCAAAATGTCATACCAAGCATGTTCATGTTTAACGCCAGGAGCTATTCAATTGCTCTGCAATATTCCTGTGGTTTCTGAAGGTGGGCTGTCATGAGGATGCTTGAGGAAGGATGCAAAATGGACTGTTCTCTGTACATGCCACTGATTCAGTGCCCAAGGGGCACTGAATTCAAACCAATTTTTGGTAACACCCTCATAGCCAAAGTGAGACATGATCAGAAACAGGGGCAGCTGAAGCAAAACAAACACAACTGTGGTGAACAACTGCAATGAGCCCTTCTGGATATGAGGCACCTGTTCCACACAGGGAACAAAGAGCAGGAAAACCAGGCCTGTGCTTCCCACAGGGAGTAAGCGAGCAGCAGCTGGATCATGGCTACGATGGCACCATGGAGGTGGTGCAACATGGAGATGGGCTTTCTGCCATCAGGAGGCTTAGCAAGTGATGCCAGAAGCCCAAAGTACCACATTACTCAGGCTGTGTGAAGTAGATACAGACTTGGAATAGCAGTGGTGGTGAAACCGAAGACAACTGTCTGCTCCCAGACAGTGCCTTGACATAAGAAAGGAGTACTCAGAAAAAGGCCCCTACAATTTTTTTCTGGCGTAGCAGAAAAGGATCAGAAAAATGCGTAAGATAAGCCCAGAAAATGCTCTCTAGCAGAGGAAAGATGGCAAAGGGCTGCCCACAAGTCCCCCTCCAACAGTAACTACATAGGCTGGATCGAAGTCAAGCTAGGCAATATCCTGGAGCCACAGTAACACCCAGTGAACTACTGCACCATCAGCCAATGCTGATTTTGTTACATGTCACTGCTGAAATGAGTAATTCAGGACTCATTCAGCTGTCTCCATGTTGCTGTTCTGCGTGCAGTGCTTTCCAATCTGCTGTCACCTTGGCAAGGGGTTAAGGACTGAAGCTGTCTCTGTGAAACTGGAAAGGCACTGGGAGATTCTGGGATGAAGGTGAGTATGGTGAGGTTGTGGTGGGCACAGGGTTCCTGGGAGCCCTGGGAGAACATGACACTCAGGAAGGGTGGTCACCTCACAGTAGAGTCAGAGCAGAGCAGAGGTGCCTCCAGCCTGCTCCACACCGGAGGGATGTCTCTCTGGCCAGTTCGGGGTTTAGGGAGGTGCACATCAGCAAGGGGAAAAAGCAGCTTTGGCCAACACTTCACCTCCCTCAGAGAGCACCAGCCCACCACTATCCATGTGTCTTGCTGCCAGCACATGAAGAATTCAAACGAATTTCAAAGGCTAGAAGTCTGCCGGGGGGAAGCAGCGCTGCACATTAACCGCCCCAGGTTACAGGAAGAAGCACAGACTGGTGCAAAAACACAACAGCAGCAAAAAAATGTGAGAGACGGGAGAGGTGTGCCTGGGGCCTGGGGGAGCCTGGCACCAAGCTGCCTACGTCCCGTTACAGAGTAACCTGCTGGGGCTCAGGGAATTGTTTTCCTATCAAGGACAAATTTGAACATACAGGCTCAGTGCACTGTAATTACCCAACACAGGGCAGACTGCAAGATGTTTTTTCATACTGTGGGACAAGGCACTATTTACAGCAATCCCATAGAAATGTCATAGGATGATACTCTCAGCTACGTGTTGCTAATTAATAGGGTTTTCTTTATTCCTTTGTTCATATTAAGACATGCTCTATTTCTCTCAATGTGTCATTTGGCTCAATAAATTTAGTTGAAAAATTACTCAACGAATGTTTAAGCAAAGATTCTTCCAAAGTTTTTGTCCCTTTTGGAGAAAATCTGGACAAATACCTTTCTATTCCTTTGTAGGAGAATAATACAGTCAGGATATGCCAGCTCCTCCTGTGTAACCCAGTTATTTTTTCACTTGGTTTTTGCATGCTTCAGTTTTACAATTGCTCCCACGGGTCAAAATAAACCAAGATATAAAGAAAATATATTCAGCATATTTTGAAAAATAACAAGTTATATCCTTTACAGGAAATGTGGGCTGAGGCATACTATTACAAACTTTTGTCATGTCCTTTAATCTCACTTAAGAAGGGCATAGTTCAGCCATGCTGGTTTCTTTAGAGCATGTGCTGATAGGATTTAATTAATAAATCAGATTTCAGATTCCGTGACTACTAGAAAACGTTTAGCAGCAAAGTCACTTTGACAGAGCTGCTTTTCAACATATTATCTTTCTGCTGAAAGATCTCCCAATGAATCCAGAATTTGTCTCAAACACTGAAGACAGCAATAACCTGCTATAAAAAGCACTGCCTGGTGGTCAGAGCTTGCCATCATTAAGTCACTGCTACGGCAGCTCATTCGCAACCTTGCTGAATAAACACATGTATTAAATCATTCAGCAGATGGGAAAAAAATGCAGATTTTATTCAAATACATGTACTATGATGTTACTAGGCTTCAGTTTTTGAGCTGTGTGTTTTAGCAAAACTGGCTTCTAGGAGATAGGAGTGCAAGTTAAGGCAGTGCTATATGCCCTAGTACAGAAATTTTCCAGCTATTCCAGCACAACAGTGCTGACAGTTTAGTGCACTTTTGAAACTTCCTATGAAACGATTGTGGCAATAATGAGAATCAAGCATGTCATTCTAGAGCTGTTCCAGGTGAAATGCCCGGCAAAATGAAAAGCTGAGTGGCTGAGAATGAGGGCAGGATGTAGAGGCAAGGATGGGATGTAGAGACAAAGGTGGGATGCAGAGATGAGGGCAGGATGCAGAAGCATGGTGGGATGTGGAGGCGAGGGTAGGATGTGAAGCTGAGGGTAGGATAAGCAGGCCTGGACGGACACACAGCTCATGTGAAAGGGGTCTTTCATGTAACACCAGATGTGTCCTTTCTCTCAGCACAGACACACAACCTTCACAGTGGATCTCTAGGCCCTTTAGTGTTTGAGAGCCATCAGGTACCAGGAGTAAATTGAAAAGCATCTCTGCAGGAAAGCAACAATGTGCTCCAGAACTTTCCTGATGATTAGCTTGAAAATATGCAATCACCCACAAAATCTATTTGCTGCTGCAGACAGCTGAAGGACACACAGAAATTCACAGCATCTCTACTATTGCAACTACCAAGACCTGAAAAACAGGTTCGTTACCTGTTCTACAGGTGTCATGGGAGGATATGGATCTCCTATGTGTGGTTTCACTTGTTCTTGGTGATTCTCTCTTGATCAGGCAGATTTGGTCCTATTTCTGGTTCATTCTTTCTTTTTTCCAATCTGTTTCACAGGCAGTGTTTGGGAAAAGCACCTGCCTCGACAGCATTGTTTTGCATCAGCAGATCCCCAAGAACTTAACAAAATTAAAATAAATTGAAGGAATGAGGAGGATTTGGGGCAGTTGGCAGGGGCAGGTGATTCGGGAAGCACTGTTGACCAATGAATCACCCTTGAGAGGAGCAGATGGAAGAGCTGTCACGTGAAAATAGTGTGGCAGGTTCTGGAGTGATAGCCAAGCTCCCCGAGTGCTCTGTGGCCACCACTACCACTGAAACCCACCGGGCAGACCTGTTCTTGTGCTGGTCCTCCTACAAACTGCTACTGCTAAAACCAAACAAATGCTGCTTCAAGCAGGTGTGGTTTCAATGGGGAGCCTAAACACTTCAGCCCCAGTGTGCCAATGTCATGACATTTTAGGGGTTTCCCCCTCCAATTTTTAAAGAAACTTCAAAGCTACATTAAAAGAAAGCCACAAAATCAAGCACTCATATTATGCAATGTAAGAATTACAGTTATGACCCTTAATTCTTTGTCCCTGCATGATACAATCTTTAACTATACTCCACCAGCTACTCTTTTAAGAAAACTGCTGATGTTTACTTTTTCTGGTAGTTTAGTATAGAAAATAATACTATAATGAATAATATGTTCAATGATTTAATATTACCAAAGTAATAATGTGATAAAATATTGCAGCATTACTTATTTGCTCCTTATGCTGTAGTTACTGTACAAATGTTTTACGGAATAGCACAGAAAACCTAAAACTTGAAAGTATCTTTTGAGAGAAAAAAAAAGACTTACAGCCAATGAGAAAAATTATCTCAGAAAAAAGCAAAGGATATGGACTAATTACTTTTCTGTCTTGTCCCACACACTCAGCTAGAGAAGAGGAGCCTTAAAAAACTCATATGATAGTAGCAGCTTGTCTTGCAAACCAAAATTGTTAGTTCATGCTGTTTGATGGCATCTCCCCAATGTACACAGGGCCCTGATCTTTACAAGCTCATGCACAGTGCGTCTGTTCATGTTACACACATTTACCACCACAGAACTGTCCAAAAATGAGTAAATCATAGTTCTTTCAATACAGTATTTCATGTTCTCCCCTCTCTTGTTTCTGTATTCACCTCTACTCCAAATTTTAATTTGTTAGGGAATTATACATTTAATATTTTCTGGTATATTCCTGATGGAAGATGCAAAGAGCTACAGAGATTTACTGTTCCCTTACAGTACTACAAATATAAATTGCTTTAAATTTAAATACTTGTGTAATATCTTGTACCAGGAGAACTGCTTTCTTTGTCTTCAAAGACATTTATCAGAAATATTTCTAATTGTAATTGTTTGCCTCTTACTACTAGATTTTTTTTGCTTTTTACTAATATCAAGTGGCATTAACTATATAGTCCTGTTGTCTTTAGCAAGACAGCTTAAGGAGAAAATTCCATTGATACCAGAAGGGCGAAACTGGGCCCTTCGTTCTTTAAACAATGATCAAAGTCACCTTGCCCTTATTGTTGGCCTTCAGTACTAAAGATTTTTCTCATGCCTGGCTTCACTTTGACTTCATGGCTAAGGTTTCAGCTAGTGATGCTATCAGACAATAGCAGAACACAATTCAAAACAACCACTGGAAAAATCCCTACCCTCTCCCAAAGCTACTAGGTTAGAGTAAAAGAAGAGCTGTAACACCACCTACTGTGAAGCAAACACATGCATTGAAGCTATATGGCATATATCTTTTTTGGCATATATTGATTTGCTCATTATTTCTGGGGTTTTGTTGTTTCAAATATAAGTTGCAAATGGTTTGGCAACAAGGCTTGAAAACAGTTAGAGCTTCTGCATCTTTTGAAAACTGGCTATGGTGTTTTATTTTATTTTATTTTATTTTATTTTATCTTTTTCAACCACAGCATTTCTCTGGAATTAACTATTGCATAGTCCCATGAAGCTCACCAGAAATGACAAGCATATGCTCTCGTGGTCAATCATATCTAGACATTTTCTTAGGTATTTTTTTTTTAGCATATACTTCTTCTACTCTGCTATATGGAAGTAAACTGTGGTATTAATAATTATGGAGAGAGAAGAGGGTAACTGGTAATAGGAGGGATATATATCATGGGCACCTCTGTAAGGCCCTAAACTGAACCTTATCAGTCTAGAATAGCATTTCGTTACAGCTGAGATCTGAAGTCTAAAAATCACTTTTGTTTAAATTGTAAAATAATATTTTTCAAGTATTTTCTAAGCTGTGTGAATTTTACTTTGAAGTTCAGATGCAAGAAAATATTCCAGTTACTCTGATCGTATTTTTTGAAGGTTAAAGACTACATACCTCTCCCTAATTGTATCTCACCAAGTGCATGATAGAAGTACTGAATTGGACATCTGCTGCTGTCCTCATTACCAGAAAGGCCACTTTAAAAAGCTGTCTGCTGTGCTTTCAAAGAAACCCATTGCTGTGTTCCAGCACTGAAGACAAAAGTGGAGGGCAAAGATGTAACCTCTCTGGTCCAAATGTTATATATTCACATTACATCTCCTGCAGATGAAAACCCATCATTACAATGAAGAAGAAAATGCATTTTGGAAAAGTGCATTTTTCTGAATTATTGTTTCAGTCAGAAATGAAGTGGCAGAACTGCCCAATCTTAGTATTATTCATTAAGCAGATTCATTACGGTTTTATCTATCAGCCAACCCACATCAGATCCTCTTGTGCTAGACGTTATAAAACCAAGAGCTGTTCTGAAAGTTGGACTACGCAGAAAATCATTTTGTACTGCTGAAATGTGTTGCTTGGAGGGGTGCCTAACTTTGTCACTTTTTTAGTACAAACATTTCTAGGGTAAGAAAAATGCTGTAATAATGATTTCACCCAAAACCTCAGATGATATAGGCCATGCTACGCAGAAACAGAACATCAGCCAGAATGTGTTGCTTGTTTGTGACTGGGAAAAGCCAGATAAGAGGTAGAGACAAGTGGTCAGAGCTGCAAGGAAAGGGTGGAATATGTTGACTCAGGGAAACATGAGAAATCAATCTTTCTGATAGGAAATAGACTGGAAGAATGCTAGGAGTACTGAATAAATATTGAGGAAGGTATGTTCTTCCTTAAGGAAGCAGAAGTTGCTCCCAACTCTACCCTTGACTTAGTTTTCTGGTGGAAATAGTATGTGAGAGCATGAGTATTGGCTCAAAAGGGATGTGAGACACATTTCTTGGGTTTGGATCAGAAGAGGCAAGAAGATACTACTGGTTTTGCCCTTACTGTTGCAGTGTGTTTGACCTTCACTAAAAAATTAAATTAAATGACTGTGCTTTTTCTTCCTTCCAGCCTCCCATCCAGCAGCTCCACTGCAAACCAGATGCCATGTAGGGTAGGTACCTCTTCTTTCCAAATGCCTTGTTTAATCTCCTCCTTCCCTTCTGTTCAGTTTCTCTTACAGTACAATAAACTCTGGGCTTTGTCCACCAGTCTGTGTGTATATCTTAGATCCACAACCTTATTTGTATCTGTGATGACCTCTGGGGAGAATATATCACCACTTTTTCATCTCACTACAGCAGTGAAATTAAGTAAAACACAGTCATTTTGTCTTTGAGCAATGGATTTGATGAGGTGGTTATCTTGGTAATTAAAAAACCCCAACCCCCTCCACCCCAAGAACTCTGAATGGCTTCTCCATTAATCACTACAAGAGCACCATAGACTTGATATTTTTAAGAGACATGCCCCTAAGAAAGTGACACCATTTTTTTCTAACTCAAAGAACATTTCATTTGGTGGTCTAATAGCTTTCACTCACAGATATTACAATAAAAAAACATGAGTGAAAAAAGGTAATAAATATAGGCTTGCACATCTTAAATATATGACCAAATTTTATTTGTTTACCAATTTACTTTAACTGTAAACCAGTAATGTTCAGGTCTTCAAAGGCCAGCAAGATTGGGCTAACCCAGCCTTCTGATTGACCAATCTTGGTGTTAAAGCCTGGTGAGAGTTCACCTCTGATGGGGTTACCAGATGTCAGCCAAGCAGCAGTGCCTATTCCTGCCCTTAGTCAATGGGAGCAGTGAGATATGACACTTACACAATCCTCTTCCCCTGTAAAAGCAGCTTAGGAAAGGTTTTTCTCACATTTGAAACTGTTTATGAGGAACATGGCCAATTACCCTGGGTCAGTCAGAGGTAGATCATAAAGGCAATGCAAATCACTGTGCATCTGCTGTGACCAGTGTCTTACTTCACCCACATATTGCAAAGCTGGGCTTTTGCAGGAGGGATTTCTGCAGCATGGATATGAGTGATTCCAAAATTTTTGCCCTGCTCCACTGCTGAAATTTGGTTTAATCCTTACATAACTATTCCAGTATAAATACTAGATGTCATTGGCTCTTCATCATCCCTTACATCTTGCCCAACTTGAGCTGTGGGTTGTTGGGGGCACGTTTATCCTTGGTGAGACATTTGTACCACACCGGCATGGCCAGACTCATGCCTGGCTGTGATGGAAGTGCAAGCCTTGTAAACAATAATAACGCCTGAACGCCTGTGCTAAAACCTGCAGACACCAGAAAAGTACCAAAACAGATCAGTAGGTCAGATCTTAACTGAGAAACAGAAATGCAGCAAAAAAATCTAAGCCCAGGCTCTGTTTGGAGATGCACAGGAGGGGTGCTTACACACTGATATTCGTCTCTCAAGACTAAAGGCTGTGAAAGAAGGACATTCATGCCATGTACAGGAGAAAACTCCAAGTTAGCCAAATCTATTTTTGTTAATCATAATATTGATGAGTCTTCCACGGCCACGAGACACAGCGTATGGCTGTGTTTGAGCAGGAATTAGCCTTTATTACTGTTATATCTGTGGTGTGGGACTCCTACCATGGAAATCGTCATCAAAGGGCAAGAGTCAGATGTCCTTCCCAGGAGGAAGCCCACACGGGGTACCCACCAGTGTGCTTTTACTGCCAGCATTCAAAATCAGCACCAACAACTGCAGACTATTTGTCTGCTGCCATTAGTCACTAAGGATTGAGAGCAAATACGTAAGGAGAATACAATTAAACAGGTGCAAGTAAGTGGAAAGTGGGATAAAATGCAACAGGACTTTACCAGAGGTGTATTTTGTGAAGCAAACCCAGTACCCTCTGTGAGCAGAGGAAGGTTCCTGAATAAGGAGAAGGCAGGAGATTCAGCATGAGTAGACCTCAGCCAGCATTTGGTACACGATTTCACAGAAAACTGCTACAGGGGTTGGTGAGACGCTGCAGCAGGGTAAGAAGTCGGCTAAAAGGAGATGCCACAGAGTGAGTGGTTCCTCATAGAAAGAAGCTCCAGAAGGATCAGGCATCACACCTATCTAAAGTTTAACAGGTCCATCCATGCACTAACTTACGGAGCGTACCAGTGACATTTCCTGACGGTGCAGCTGGGAGAAACAGCCAGGAGAAAGATCAGGAAAGCCTGAAAAAGGGTTTGCCTGAACTTGAGGACTGGAATAATGACAGAAGTTCAAGCGCCAAGCAACAAGAATATGTATTTTCAGAATAAACAAAAAACATATCCAGTTTTGAGGTGCGTAACTGACTTACGGGGTAGGACCGAATGGTGCATACTTGTGGGTCACCAAATGAGCATAACATAGCGAGAGGACTGGAGGAAGCGGCCTTAAGGTGAGACAAGGGAGATTCAGATTAGATAACAGAAAAAGATTTTTCACTGTCAGGGTGGCCAGGCACTGGAATAGCTGCCTAGAGAGGTGCTCAAGAAGTCTGTGGCTGTGCTGCTGGGTGACGTGGTTTAGGGTTACAGTGGCAGTGCCAGGTGGATGGTCGGACTGGGTGATCTCAAATCGTGGTGATTCCATGGGAAAGACAGTGAGACTCCAAGGTGGCGGTTTTCACCTGTGAGTTATCATTACTATTTCTTCTGCTCACTTCTTGGGTGTATAAGAGACTTGGTGTTCCCTACAATCCAAAACTGACGTTAAGGGCGAGTCAAAGGAAGGCTTTCGGTCTCTACCAACTCCCCTCTCCGGACCCCCAGCGGGGAGGTC
>VZRR01002859.1:1558936-1632784 GCA_013398015.1 Oreocharis arfaki | reverse complement strand
GAACGGGACGGAACGGGACGGGCTGAATCGAACCGAACCGGACTAGACTGGACTGGACTGGAGGTGGCCGTCGGGAGTGGGCTCTCTGCCTGCCCCAAGTTTCGCCCGGAGTGGGAAAGTTGGGCGGGACCCGTCCAGGTAAGGAGCGGGCGGGGGTCCCGCGGCACCTGCGGGCCGGGCCGCTCTGCGCTGCCCGCTGCGCCCGCAGCTCCGGGGGCTCCGGCCGGGGCCGCAGGTGCAGCAGGACGGGGCGGCCGTGCCCGGCGGGCCCCACGGAGCCGGTGGGGGTCAGGCAGCCCCCGCGTCTGGAAACTTTTTAGGAACTTGGAAGTTTGTCCGCCCTGGCCCCTGTCTGAGGAGAGCCGACGCCGTTCGCTACCCGCGGCACCTGGCTCAAAACCTGGCGGGATTGTCAGGGCCGGAGCGGGAACTTCCTAAAAAACTCTATCTAAAATTGCATGGAGTTACAAACCTACCTGTGGAGAGGTGCCGGGACCGCTGCCGTTGTGGAAGGAAAACTCTTCAGCCCGTTTTCTTCTGGCGTCTGCACAGAGTGCGGCTCTGCTGGTTTTTATCAACTCTAAAATTATTCATTTGCTCTGGTCTTGAATAAATGTTGCTCATGTCAGAACGATTATGGTACTGTTGTGAGGCCTTGGTCGGGATTTTGATCTTTTTAGTTTGTACTGAGATGGAGACTTTAAAAAAAAACCAACTTTAAAACTAACTAATGATTTGAGCATCCGGTTTGAGGAGTGGCTTGAATGAATCGTACTGAGCGTTCAGCTTTTCAGCGTTTGTTTTAAGATGTCCTGAGCTAGTTAGCTGAAGTTTGAATTTTCGGAAGTGTTTAGAAGTGAAGAGATAAATCACTGGGCTGCCTGAAGTCATGATAAATTCGTTCATAATTAATTCAGTTATGGTCCCGTCCCCCCCCCGTCCTCCTCCACATTTACATCGAGGCAGCTCAATCGCTTATCAAAAGCCTCTTCTCATTTTCATTTAGTAAGTTATTAGACTTTCAAACTGTTCTTGCTCCTTTTCTTCTCACTTTGCTCACATTCTCAACAGCTGAAATGAAATTTTGGGGCAAGTGTCTCTGTGTACTTGGTTAGACACAAGTAATAAAGACAGCTTAGTGATAGAAAAGCCAGGAGCGTAAATAGCCATTATTTTCTATCAAAGATTAATTAGTTATCATCTTTATATCTGCACATGTGTAAGTATAAGATGGGTAAAATTTTAAGGTGAAAGTGCACAGCAGCTCTGGAAGGTACTGTTACACATTGCCCCAGCTTAAGAAGAATATCTCTTTAAAATGTGTTGACATTTAATTGACCTTTGAAAGTTCATTCTGTTAATCATACTCAAAGCACTAAAGCTATGGTTGACTGATCTGGTGCTCGTACATTCAGCCGTGCTCAGCATATAAATTCTGCAGTATAATTGCTACTTATTGAGCAAGAGTTTCTTTTCTTTTCCAAAAATGAGAAAGTTTTGCTTTGCCTCCGGCTGGGTGCTACGGGTAGAGTTGTGAATCCAAATGCTTTCCTGCCATCAGTTGTTGTGGCGGGTGTGGCCTCCAGCCAGGCAAGAAATTCCTTTGCTGAAACTGTGGTTTTTTCCTTCCTGAGGCCGCACATAGGGCAAGGTAACCTTGAAGGTTACTTCTGTAGCTACTTTGAGTCAAAACACAATAGGTCACTTTGCTTTTTATGTTTTAAGCTCTTCTATATGCCAGCTGTTCGACTGGGGAAGGCCGAGTTTAAAAAGTTTGGCTGCGGAAGATAACTCCCCTCTCCCCTCCAAAAACTTGGCTCTTAAGGTCAAACCTAATATACCCATGTTAAAATGCATACTACCTCTTTATGGCTGTTGTCCGTGGCTTTGTTGTAACTCCAACTCATACAGATATCAGAAATAGAAGCATTACTTATGAGCTCACTGTCAAAAGATCTGGATAAAGATTAATTTCTGTTGGGTTCACTTTCTGGATAGATTTCCTGATGAGGTTAATATAGTTGGTAATAGTTTTTGTGTGCTGAGACATCTCGAGTCCCGTCATGAATTTGTAAGTCTGTCTGTCACCTTGTGAGAAATGAGGGAAATACTAAATGTCCGTGGTTCCTAATACATCATTAGCTCTTTGCTGTTACCATTGAAAACTAATTAATAGCTCTTATTCTTACTTATAAATCTACTTAAAAGTTAGAGACCTGGCATTGCTTTTGTAGTTTTCTAAGCTATTTTGTCAATGCTGCTTTTGTACTGGAATCCCCTTCCCCTAACTGTGATGACAGATGTGATGTTTAAGGTGCATTTGCAGCCAAGTAACTGCCCTGACACTGCGTTGCGTTAGGAGCTATTAAAGCCCACGGAAGGAGGGGTTGTCATCTGAGCAAGTGTTTTCATAAGGGCTGTATCCACCAGCATGTGAGTGCTTTGAATACTAAAAAGTGATCCTGTGGTTGAGTTTTGTTTATTTTAGTAGAATAGATACAAGTGCCACACGTGATTCATTTCACTGATTCTTTAGAAAGCTGAGTGAAGATAAATGTGCCAAGAGCGTGTCTGTACTTTCTGTACAGTTGACAGAAGGAGGAGGCAAAACATCCAGGGTAGCTTAAGGGCTGGAGTGTGCAGATGCCTGACCTGCAGCTGCCCTGATGCCCATAGCCCAGAGCTGGCACCCGCTTTGTCTGTGTGACTTGCAGGAAAAGGTGTGCAAAGTGTCCTCTGTCACCTCAGAGGACAACGATCAGAGCCTCGGGGACCAGCAGGATGTGTATAGAGAGAGATCTACCCAGCAGCTTAGCTTTTATAGAGGCTTAAGTCTTGGGTCTAGCTAGGTGAAGGTGTCAATCCATTTGTTATTTGCGGTTGCAAACACTGTCCTGCAATGAGATGCCTGAGCAGGGCCCCGTTTTCCAAAGAGGTCGTCTTACTGATTTGGGGAAGTGATTTGAATGTGGTGGCTCTCCAGGGGTGGCAGAAGCCCCTGGACTGAGCCTCTTCTGTTGAAAGCAGTGGTCAAAGCATGGATGGCATCACCACATGGGCACAGGCATTCAGCTGTGGAAGTGAAAGCCAAGCTTTGGGTTGTGGCTGAGACAGGCCTAGAGGGGGATTTAAACCTGAACTCTTCTTGTGCTTGTGTTTTTATTGTTCAGAAAGGTTTCTGGTGCAGCTGGTGTATTCCCAAACTCCTTTTTTTATTGTTGGGATGAAGGACATACCTGGAAGTTGCACATTCTTGCATTTCAGCAGTTGAGGAGTGACAGGGTGAGCAGGCAATTGGAGAGCCACGTGGTGGTTTGGATGTGCAGCACTGGTTTAATCAATGTTATGAAGGCTTCAGTGTTGGTGCAAGTACCCACTGGCAGGAAGCTGTGTGCTTGGAGGGTAGTAGCAGCCAAGAACAGATGTTTAAAGTTTTAATAATATCTAAAACTTTATCAGTCACCTAAACCCTTGAGGGTTAAGAGGGAGAGTCTTGTGAAGGTGATGGTTGGTGTTCTTTCTATCTGCATTCCTAGATTACTCTGAGGAGGATAATGTGAACTCATTCTCTGAAGATTATGGCATTGCGTGAAAGGAATGTAGCACCGGGCCATAAATTAACAGGAACAGGAAAAGCTCATTCTCAGCTCTAGTTTATTAACTCAGCCATTTGCATATATAATCCTTTGCAACAAAAACTTATACTGTATAAATATACCTTTTATGATGGCAGCCTACCACAGCAAATAGATTTTTGTGCAGAAAAGTTTCCCCATCCCTTTTAAATTCAGGTGTGTAGAAAATAAGTTTCACGTTATTCTGTAAGACTGCTTTTGCCTGTGACACTTCATGTTGAATAAAACACTTGATAATGTGTTCTTGATCAGTTTTACATCCACAGATGCCTCTCCTCTGTAACCATTTGAAATTTTAGAAGCAGGAGTTGGAGTGCAAATGTAGACAGGTTTAGTTGCATTTTAACATACTCGCCAGTCAAGGTGAGCCCCAACCATCCTAATATGACATGCCTGACGTAATCCCAAGGGGATTAGTTGTTAAGACATTTGAAAAATAAAGTCAGGTCTTGCTTCAGTGTTTTTCCTAGGTGACACATGTTCTAAATTAAAGCTTCTGCAGCAAGTTGATTATAAACTTTCTGTGGGTCTAAGCAACTGAGAACTGTTCTTGGAGCTGTCAAGAGACATACTCATAGGTCTAATTTGTAGCTGACTACAAAAATCTGTATTTATCCACCAGGAATTTTCTTCACTATTGATCATCAGAAAAGTGGAGGGAGTTTGATAGAAAACCTTTTCTGTAATCTCAGGGCAATTATTTCTGCTATCAGGAGTAAAATGCTGTAAAACACAACCTGTTTGCATCTGTGGAAGGCTGTGTGGGGGCAGCATTTAGAGTAACTCTTTGTCACTTACACTGAAAACTTTGGGGTGAAGGTGAGGAAGAAGGATAATTCTAAGTTCCCAATGCCTGAAGTTAACAGTAGGGGTTTCTTCTCACTTTGTGCCCTCCTCCTACCTGTCATTTCTCACTCAGTTCTCAGCTCTGTTTTAGCTGTTCCAGAGGGGCTCACTCTGCCTTCTCCTCTTGCAGAACTTTCTAGTATGTGCATTCTTTGGCATGTCAGTGTTGATTACTGTGTAGTAGTTTTTTGAGCACTTTGGAGCTTCCACAGTGTCTTAGCTAGGGCATTTATGCTGGTAAAGCCCTCTCTCCTCTTGTGTCGCTGCTCAGTCTAATGCTTTCTCCTTGCTTTGTGGGACTGAATTGTGCCTCTCTTTAAACTTGGTGGGTGTTTTTTTATCATGTGCTTTTTAGTCTCTTGTAGCTTCTGCTTCTGAAAAGTTGGGAGGAAAGGCCTTTTCGCGGTGATGAGGATACAGGTTAACATTAACAAGATTCAGATTCATGGCCCTGTCAGTATGATGTCAGCATTATATCTGATAGGTCAGAGTGTTTAATTTCAAACTGTGCGAACAAGCAAGTGTTTAACTACTGATGTTCACCCTCATTCTGTTCCCTCATTTCATAAGCCTGGTCACACCCAAGAAAAGGGGAGGCTGTTGGAAATAAATGAAGAATGGGACTTGAGTAGGTATATTGCCCCAGTTGGTATGTGTGCAAAGGTTGGTGCATTTGCTGCACATGAACTCTAGTTTTGTTCTTTAAATCGGTGTTAAGTTTTCCTTGTGTAGCGCTATGAATAAACAAGCATTTTCTAAATTACTTTAGAACATGGTGTTGTTAACACAGTTGCTTTCTGCACACTTTTAGTGGATGTTTTGCCTCACATAGTACCCAGGAGTTCTCTTTCACCTAGAACTAATTTCTGGTAATGTTCAAGTACCTTTGGGACAAGAGTAATCAATGTATTGCACAACCTCATAGGTAAGAATGTGTAAGCTGAACCCTTGCAGACTCTTCTGCAACATCTGGTGCTTGTGCAGTTCACTGTGGAGCACATTATGTTACAAGGGTGTTGTGGTCAGAGGCTGTATTTGTTTTGATCTGCTGGGAATGAAGGACAAACATGATTGTGCTAATTATTTTGAGAATCTTTGTGTCCTCGTTGTGTGTTTGAGCTCTAAATGAGGGAAGGACTGATGGGAAGTAAAAAATGGGATTTGGGATGGATGCAGTGTCCTACCTATAGGCAAACAAAACTGATTCCTGCATTAACAACCTGACCCTGAAACTGGAAGTATGAGGGTAAATTTGTAGCATGTGAGGTGTGAGTCACTGGACCAACACAAGGATCAGAGTTAAAGTCCATGCTTTTCTCAAGAGTAAAGCCGAGTATAAAATACTTCCCCAGGGATGTGACTTCAGCACAAATGACATGTCCTGAATAAAGGAAATAAGAAATGTGAGTTAGAAGACAGTTTGCAAAATGCAGGATGGAAGTGTTCTAGAAATTCTTGGTGGATATTGGGGCAGAATTTTGTGTTTGAACATGGTTCTGGTCAGCCCAACACAAGTCTTCTCTTGCGTGCAGGGATCTCAGCTATGTGCCATGCTTGTAATGCGTCTCCTGTGCCAGAGGCTTATCACTACAGCTGTATTTTGCCTTCCCTTTGAAAATGGACAGTGCAGCTGAACGAGCTGTGTGCTGTAGGTATTTTGTTCATGCTGTTAAATCTAAGTAAATGTTCCTTGCTAGGCTTGGGATCTATTATGTTATGCTCTCTTGGATGATGCTTCTCCCATAAAACTATGTGAAGTTACTACCATTGGGGACTATTTTCTGGTCTAATATGTGCTCTTTATTCTCGTGCTGACCCAGTACATGGTCTTTGTATTTATCTGAAATGGGAAGCCACGAACTGAGTGGTTCTGCACTGGTAGTTGACGCAGCGATGTATAGTTAGTTAGGCACAGTTTCAGGCCGGATGCTGCTCTGCTCATGGAACAGCAGCTGGCACAGCACTTGGCTCTGCCGACAAGGAGAGAAATGCTTTGAACCACCTGGGTGTCGCCCACTGCTGCCAGCTGATACCAAAGGGCAGTTGAACCTGTTGCATCTTCCTTTCTGGCCAGTACTTAGTGTTTGCCGGCTTCACAGCAATTCCCTCATGACACTGAAATGGAGAGGAGTAAACAACACTGTACTGTTCACTGATGCTATAGCAGAGCATTAACAGTGCTCATACTCCTCTTTAGCCTTCGCTTGTTGCTGTAGCTGGTTGGTGGAGATGTGGTTATCAAAGGCATCTTTGTTTCATGTGGCGCATACAGAATGGATTCAGGTACCTTCAAAAGGTGTCAGGAGTGCAAATTGATAAATAATATGTTTTGAGTACATACATTTTAGTTAGTAAGTCCTACATCCTACACTTCTTTTGCTTTTGTTCTGTGCTCATAACTGAGATTTCTGAACTGTTGTGTGTATTCTCCCTCTACTGTAGGTTGGTTTACTTTAGTACTCATTATTGTGTTCTTTCCATGCTCTTCTCAATCTCTGTTTCTTTGGGTTTTGCTTAATATTGTGGTTCTGTCTTGTGTATCTGTTCGTTCATCCATCTTCAAGGGGGTTCTCTGTCTTTTTTCGTCTAGAATGATTGCATGAATAAATTCTTCTTCATCTTAAAGGCTCTGGGGATTTTGCTTTTCTGAAATGATGTTAAGTCTGAGATTGATTGTGTGGTTGGTTTTGGTTGTGTAATCTGTATGTTTCTAAATGTAATTAATGAGAAGTCATTATGCCTACCTCTGGTGGGAAATTTAGATTCTTCAGTGTCATTTCTGAATACTTATGCTACCTTAGCAGTTAACCTTTATCTACACTAATTGAGAGACAGCTGCATTCAGGAGTGGTAAGGTGTCACTTTAAACACATTCTAAGTTTTAAATGAGAGTACCAGAAAAGGACACAGTTGTAATAATGGTTGTTAAAAGCTATCTGACTTCTTGCAGACAGTCTTCATAATGAGAACTATGTGATCCAAACTGCTGAACTTCTGAAATTACAGTAACTTCTGTTCATGTATGTGATACAGATTCCTAGAAATCTGAGTAGCAGTCTTTGGCGGACGAAGAATGTAATTCTCCCTGGAGGTGTGGGTCTCTCTTATGAAGGGGACTGAAGTAGGATCAGCTGATATCCAAGAAGTAAGTTCTTGGGCTTTTTTTGGCAGATATATTGCTAGTGAGGTGCACTGTAGTAGTCATTCACTTGGGTGGATTAAAAGCTGATTAAAATCCTTTATGATTAGACTTTGAGGAGACAATTTTGGGAAGAGGCTCAAGAAAACTAGGCACTACATGTTGTTCGTGATTTTACCAATAGTTTTGACATCTCATTCCCAAACGTTTGGATGTTTTGTGTCTCATTTGGTGTGTAATTTCAACTGCTTGTCTACAACTGCCTGCTCAGTGTAGGGGGAGCCCACTGCTTCAGGCATTTTAGAGCTCAAATGCAGTTGGGAGAATTGGATTCATCTGCAACAGTTGGAGATACTCATGCTGTATCATAACAGCTGTGAACTTGAGTTCATATAAGTAATGTATGCTTAATCTTCCTGTGCTGTCAGTGACAGGAAGAGGAGGAATAATATTTTCCCATATTTAATGATGATCTTAAAGTTTTTGGCAAGTAAATTTGAAAATGGAAACTATAAAGCAACTCAGGAAATAATTGCCATGAGTTAAATTTTTGCAAATTCTATTTTAATAGAATATTCTATTCTATTTTAATAGAATATATAATATTCTATATATTAATATATATTAATTAATACATATTTTAATAGAATATATAATATAAATAGAATATATTCTATTTTAATAGAATAATTAATCTAGCTTTTAATTTGCATTTTTATCTATTGATATTCCAGTGTTAATCTGATATGGTTAAAAACTAATTTTCCTGTCTGAGTGATCCTATCACCTCATCTATGTGTAAGGTACCAGAAAAGGTAAAGGCCCTGTTTTTGAATTCTAGGAGCACTTGGCAAGTTTTGGTTTAGTTGCTTTATTTGTTTGTTTTTGTAGTTCTTGCTCTGTCACCGATAATCTACCCATCTGATTTAGAAATTTCAGGGGAATGAGAGAAAAGCAGTGGAAAGCTTTTTTTTTCACTGGGCAGGGCTTAAGTGCTGCGGGTTTTCCCCTTTCTCCTTCTGGGACATGAACTGTAAATGCATGAAGACATCAAGAAGTTAGAATGTTTTTCCTTTTGTCTTACCTGTATTTGTTCGGGTATGTTTCACCTTATCAAGGTCAGCATGCATCAAGCCCTGTTGATTGCTATTTGAGTCTTGGACACTTTCTTACTAAACACCTCTGTAGGATATACTTTACAAATTAAATATCAGTGTTACAGATGACTCATTGTCTTCTTCTGCATAACAGTCCACACTGTGTCAGAGTGCCTCACAGTTTTAGATTGACCTTGTTTTGACTTTCATACAGATATAATCTGTTTGTGTTTTTAAAATGGAAAGGTAGCCATATATGGAGAGGAATTGCATATTGCTGCTGATATAATGTCCTTCATCTGATTAATTCCTTTTTATAGGCTCCCTACCTTTTCCCCCTTTATTAGGCCAGTGTATTTACAAATGAAATGATAATTTTAGTATCATGACTAGGTGTAATTAGGCTGAAACACTTTCATTCTGCAATCAGTGTTTTGCATTTGAGGGGGGTTTTTTGTTGGCTTTTTTTTGTTACTATGTATACATATTGTTTTAGAAGGTAATTTAAGTTTTTCTTGGCTGGTTTGTGGTAAATGAGATGGAACTTGCCGAAAGAGTAACTCTCTTTTCCTTTTTCCCCGAAGCATTGTTATAGTAAATATATTTTCTTACTGTCCTGTTCTTCAGTAGGCCTCACACAGGAATGGCCGGTACCCTCCTCGTATTGCCAGCTTTGTGAAATTTGGAGACCTTACTGAGAGCTTCATAGCTTGTCATGGTAGCTCTCCTAATGAGAGGGTGAGTGGATCCTGTGGCTCTGGTGTGGTATATAGATGCCAAGTGCTAGGAATTCCTGGAATGTAGAGTTGTGCAGCACTGATAAAGTTTGCTTTGTTTCCTTAGTGACTTGACCCATTGAGAAAATGTGATTCCCTAGGAAGTTTTAGTAGCTCAAAGTTGATATTGAATAAAGGGAAAGGCCCCAGCATAATTCTGCTTGTTTTCACCTGCTGCCTGAAAGATTAATTTTCTTAACCTTCGTGTAGAAAATATAGCCCTGAGTTTTGAAAGTGATTTATAGAGATCCTTCACACTTATCAGTTTGAGTAAATATGCCACAGGCTTCTGTGTTCCAGCTACAGTCTTTTCATAACCTACTCGGTTTACAGTGTGGTAATTTCATTTGGGGGTAAGAAAGTTTCAAGGAAAAAACACCTTCTAATTAGAGTGATATAATCACTCTGCTTGCCTGCTGTGGTTTCATATGACTTCAGAAAAATAGTTGAGTGATTAATCTTTAATTTTCCCCATCATTAACATAATAAGGAAATGGGAGATAAAACAAAAAACAAACAGCAGAACTGTACAACTGAGATGTTGTTATGCCAAATCTTTTTGGCTTTTTCATTTGGTGAGAAATGTCATTCTGCCAACTCTATGTGAAGTGTAGCAGCAACTGGTTAGTTCAGATAGTTTGTAGAAATCTTGTAGCAGGTCTGAACTTTATTGAAGGCTTTCCAGAGCTTGCTATACGACTTCTTCCCTCTTCCCCACAGTCCCCTGTGGGCTGGGTGGTGGGGTTTTTTCCATGGTTTTATTTAGAAGCAAATCTTGCATAAGCTAACTTCTAATATCATATAATTTCCTTGCACCCACTTTTCTGTGGGGAAGGAAGCCATCCCAGACACTTTAGTGAAATACCCTTAGGAAAGGTTTGGTTCTATTTTTGTGCCAGTTGCTATCTTTAGTTGCTGTGCTGATAAGTGAACTTTGTTGTAGAGTAATGCATTTTTAGTATGGATGTGACAGGATTGCTCAAGTCTCTTGGAGAACAAAAATAAATAAAACAGTAGAAGCAAATTGCTCTTTTTGTACGTCTTTGTTTAATTCTTACTGAGTGTAAAATAGGCAACATAATACTAGAAGTGTAATGCTTGAATAGAAAATATGCCTGGCTGTTTGCAAATGTTCCTCTGGAAGTTGTACTTTATTTCATTAGGAAATACCATAAAAAACAGGCCCGTGTACATCTGCGGGCAGCAACACAGCAACAGAGTTTGTAGTGATCTTAACTAACCTGCTTGGAGGCTTCTGCATGTTAATAATATAAAATAAACAGCCAAGGAATGTGTATTGCTGTTGACAGTGAGCGACTGTAAACATCCTCGACTGGAAGCTGTGAAGCAGCAGATGGGGCTTTCAGTCGGATGTTTGCAGCTGCCAACTGCCACAGACGTCAAGAAATGTTTGACACCTAAAACATAGCTGTCTGTTTAAAACTTTCATTTCATGTATCACAGGCATACGAATTAGCCCAAACTTCTCTACATACTGCTTGATCTTTATTGTGATGTCTGTGTCTTAATATCTAGAAATCATTCAATCTACCATAGGAAGAATCAAAAATGGAATCAGGTTATATTTTTAACTGCAAACTCAGTTCTAAGTTTTCAGAGCTGCTTGGTTGTACAGGTTACTTGGCTTTGTTTTTAGACTCCGCTAGGAAGTTTTCACAAGATTTTTTTCACATCTTTATCATCTCTGCAATAGTTCATTTAGAATTTGAAATCCTAAGCCTTGTAGGAAATAATCACTTAAAGGACTTCTGGAAGCTAGAAATTCACTAGAAAGAGAAACCTGCGCCGGGGGTGGGGGTGGGAGGGAAGTATTGAAAATTTATTTTTCCTGGAAGAGGCCCAACCCTGAAAAATGATGGGGAGGTCAGGGAGATTTCATGTGTCTGAGTTCACCTCTGACGTATCATGGCATCTCAGCTGTTTGAGGTTCAGTGATCTTCCCCTTCACCCTCCCTTTCAAAGAGAGAGAAAAAAAAGGAGGGAGTGCTAAAAGTTGTTTCATATTTTTCATACTTTTCTAGAAGTCAGTTGGGGCAATTTCAAGATTCCAGTCCTGCCAACTAATTATATGTGTGGGTGGACCCTGTTGCTAAAATACGACCCTAAGACATAGAGAACAATTTATGTGATTGGGACAGTACTTAATGGTGATTGCTGTCATACCAGAAAAAGAGCAGTGAGGTTGTAGCACATAACTGATTTAAGTTGATACTGAAAGCGCTAGTGTATTCCTTCTTGAGAGCTCATGGAGAAGATATGCATCTGCTTGGTACGTATGTTAAATATCTATGCTTTTGATAAAGTGAATTTTGTTGTTAATTGTTTTTTTCTTGTTGTCAGTATCCTTTTTTCTCAAATATGTTTATATGCATGTTTATATAACAGTATGAGAGGACATAATCTAAACATTAATCTGTCCCTTTACATTTCACATAAGATACAGATACCCTAAGACTTTCTAGACTTTCTAACTTTATTTTGTAAAGGAGCTAATGACCTGGTCAGAGTTCTTACAAAAAATTATTGTCGTGTAGGTAGGTAAAACAGTATCTGCAATGTCAAAAACCCCATATTTTGTGTTTGAGAAACTTCCCTAATCTGTGTTTTGCAGATATAATTCAGTGAAGATTTGTATACTTGTCAGGTTCAAATTATATTGCATTTCAGTAATGCTTGAAGGTCCTGTTAGGATTAGCACTCTACATCATCTTGCACACTTATTGTTCATAGTAAGGTATGAGGTCTCCCAAAGAGGATTTACAATCTGATTCAAGACTGGTGGCATCAAAGTGGAATTTAGATGATTTTGCCAAGGGTCAGATGGGAAGAGCAAGAGGAGGAGGGCAGAGGGGTGGGCATTTGTAGCCCATCTGAGTTGCTTGCTAATCAAAATGTGGCAAGACAGAAGACATATCCTCTTAGCCAGTTATTTATTTGGCTGTAAATATCTTGAAAGATGATGGTTTAGTTGGATAGTGTATGGATTTGAAATTAGGACAGACACTGATGAAGCTGTGATTTTTAGGCTGATCCTATTTTCTCTGCAGACAGAGCAGGTGAAATGGGCAGAGGTTTCCAAAAGCCTTTTCTTGCAGATCTAAGTGACTCTGAAAAGCTTGTAGTGAACTCAGAAAAAGAAAATTCAACAAATACAACACTTGACTTAAAAGAACTGGAAATTTAATTCAGGGCCAAGGTAGATGTTTAGGGTATGGCTTACATCCGTTGTAGAAGTAGCTGAATTTTTGGTATTTATGGCAGAAGAAAAATGGGAATTACCAGAAACAGTCAGGTTACATTTGTGAATGATAGAGGTGGGTGTTACCGTTGACAAAGTAGAACAGTAATGAACAGAGTTGTGGTTTAACAAATAAAAAGTTAAACAAGCTTAGAGGAGTCCTTCTGGGCTTTATTGACAACCAAGAGAACTTTCTAAGTGACCTTGTAATGAAATTTATGAGACTTGGATGCACTTGAGAAATGCCATCTAGGCAGAGGATTCTTGACATAATCTTCTCATCTGGAAAGCTTCACAATAGTTTTGAAGAGGATTGAGCAATAGGAAAGGACTTGCATAGGCAGAGTATTTAATATCAAAAGCTTTAAGTACCTCCTGTGAAGATTTACATATTGATAATATTTGTGCTTTGGCAGGAAATTCTTTCAATACTCATTCTATTACTCTTCTTCCTGAATTACGTACCGTCTCAAAGTTCAGCATGTTTCCTCTTGGAAAATGTAGTAGTATGTTGGGACTGTTTTCTTCAGCCTCTAATCACATTAAATGCACAAGAGGAGTTTTCTTTCTAAAAAACAGCTTCAGACACGTAACCTGCTCTTCTGCCAGCTACGTCTTAAAAACTGCTAGGGCTAAACTTCAGAAGAATTTATGGTGGTTTGACCCTGGCTGGATGAGAGGCACCCATGAACTCCACTCTATCACTCCCTTCCTCAACTGGAAAGGGGAAAGAGAATAGAACAAAAGATTCATGAGTTGAAATAAGGACAGAAAGAGATCACTCACCAAATACTGTCATGGGCAAAACAGACTCAACTTGGGGATATTAATTGAATTTATTACCATTCAAAATTAGAGCAGAATAATGAGAAATAGAACAAACTTAAAAGCACCTTTCCCCACTCCTTACTCCTTCCCAGGCTCTATCTTGTCCCCCACAGTGGCAAAGGGAGATGGAAAATGGTGGCTACGATCAGTTCATCAGAGGTTGTTCCTGATGGTGCTTAGGGACAGGAGTCTTTCCCCTGCTCAAGCGTGGGATCCCTCCCATGGGAGACAGTTCTCCATGAATTTCTCAAATGTGAATTCTTCCCATGGACTAAAGTTCATGAACTGCTCCAACACGAGTCACTCTTCCCCCGGGTGCAGTTCTTCAGGCACAGCCTGATCCAGTGTGGATCCCCCACCAGGTCACAAGTCCTACCAGGAAACCTGCTCCAGCATGGGCTCCTCTCCATGGGTCTGTGGGTCCCTGCCAGGAGACTTCCAGCAGGGTCACAGCATCTTTTGGGCTTCCACCTGCTCAGGTGTGGGTCTCGTCCATGGGGCTGTGGGTGGATCTCTGCACCCCCACAGAGTGCAGGGGAATCTACTCCAGTGCCTAGAGCACCTCCTCCCTCTCCTTCTCCACTGACCTTGGTGTTTGCACAGTGTTCCTTTCACATATTCTCACTCCTCTCTTCTTTGAGCCAGATTAATTTTGCACAATAACTTTTTTCCTTCTTAAATATGTTATCGTGGGGCACTACTGCCTTCTCAGACTGGCTCGGCCTTGGCCAGCAGTCGGTCCATCTTAGAGCTGGCTCTCATTGGCTCTGCCAGACCTGGGGAAAGCCTCTGGCAGCTTTGCACAGAAGCCACCCCTGTAGTCTCCGCTGCTACCAAAACGTGGCCATGCAAACACAATACAAGAGTGTTAGAGCAGTGGCCCTTTTTTGTGTCTGAAATAGCAGCTGGCTGCTAGCTTTGTCTTACCTTAAATATTGGTGTATGTTGTCTTACCTAGTACTTGTTGAGGTCACTGTCTCCCCAGGGAGGCAGGGTGTTGTTTTCAGGCCCTGGCTTTCAGATTTGGGTAGGTCAAGTCAAGCCCTCTTCACCCATCTGCTGAATTAATGATGTAGTCTTAAAAAGCTTCTTCGCTCCCCAGCCCTGTTTGAAAGAGAAGAGCAGGTCTTTTCTGAGGGGTCTTAGTTTTGATTCTGTGGAAGTTGTGTCTGCCAACCAGGAAGGAGGGAAGTAAAAGAGGAAAGTCAACCAGCGCCATTTGCATCTGCATGCTGTTTATGGAAATCATCTTTAAAACGACAGGGCAGCTGTTGGAAATGGCACAATCCATCTGCCTACATATGCACTTGTCATGAAGAAAATACAGTTGATGATGTGAGTGGAAAGCTTTCGGTACTGAGTGGCTGTTCCTACTCAAGCTGCACTCAAAACTGTCCATTGTTCAGGTACATGCTTTAACTCTTTGCTTGAAAAGTGAGTGTTTAATCACCATGTTTCTTGAGAAGTTCTCTTTGTTAATTATATGTGAAATAGGCATTAAACAATGTGCTTGTTTTGTTTAGAAGAAAAGAAGATGAACTAATCCTGTATCACTAAAAAAACTGAATCAGAAAGGATAGTTCTTTTGAGTTGAAGTGAATTGAGTTGAATTTGGCATATAACTTTTTTCCCTTTAAGCAATAATTTATAGACCAAGGTGCATGAACTCCATTTTTTTTCTATTGACATATACAGGCTGTTTTGTTTTTTTCTTAAAGCTTCAAATAGTTATTATGAAACAAATAAATGAACAAAGGGTATGGGAAGGAAGCCACGTGCCATGCAGTGACACACTGTTTTTCCAGATGATAGCTTGAGGCATCTTTTTAGCTGTGGATGTCAACGTAGCTGCTTTTATTTAACAATACGTCTCTTAATTTAATATGGATAGCCAGCATTTTCCTCCAATTCAGGCTTCCTGTTACTGGCACTTAGATTTTTCTTGTGAGTAAATTTGAAATACTTTCTGTAACTTTGTCTTGTGTTGCTGAAGTATTTTTTCTTCCCCCTCCCTTGTACGTCCTTTGATTAAATACATACCTCCTTTCATAGTGCAGAGCGTAGAAAATTAATTCAAGAACTTCTTCCTGTAGTGAGGCAGGACTATCAGTGGAAGAGAGGGATATTGCTCAGAGCAGTTTTTTTTCAATCTCCTTTGGGCATCCAGGTGTATTTCAGTCAGTAGTAGGTCTTTCAGCATTGACCTGGAGGAGCTCTGAGCCATTCTGTCTTCTTCATTGCACTCCTTTCGTAACTCTTCTTGTGTAAGGACAGAGGACTTGCTTTTAGCTCTCCAGGATGCTGTGCAGAGATCTCTTGTCTCTTTGCTTTCATCATATCACTCATTTCTTTGCCTTTCCTTGATTCACCTGTATTCATTAGATGCTACTTAAACTGCTTGCTTTTGTCTTCATCACAGCCTATACATGAAATAACTCCCACATCCAGTTGTTCTGTAATGCTATTATTCTCCATTATGGACCTGAATTTTTTCAATCCTTTTCAAACCTTTTTCCTTGGTCTCAGAAATAAAGGGTTAATCAGTCAATAACCTTTTTGACTACTTTGTTGTAGTAAAAGCTTTGGGAAGAGTTTGTGCACTCTGCTGAAGGCCATAGGCTGTTAAGAGATGTTCTTACAGTAATGTTTATAGTACTCTTTTTCCTCTTGCCCTCCTCACCTTCTGTATACTTAGAGAATAGGATTAATATTTTCATATTGCAGTGTTGATTCTGCAGAGTTGATAGCTGCATTTCTGATGTCTGCTGCTATTTCTGGGGAAGATGTCTGCTTTGTTCTGTGCAGAACAATGAAAACATTTTACTTCCTCCAGAAAGATTTTCACCATTCTGCGTAACAACTTGTATATCCTTAATGTTCCTTTTTATATATATATATCTTTATTTATGTATGCTTGAAACTAATTGTATTAAGAAGTTCCACTATACAAGGCTGATATACTCTGACTTGTATTTTCATTTGTGTGTGTGTACATACATGTATACACACACACACCCTCCCACACACACCTCTATCAGGGAAGAAGAAAGAGGCAAAGGAAGCTGTGAAAATGGCTCGAGTTTTTTTGCACCCATTGCCTAGATGTGCATGCTGTGCAGGGTAAACCAGCCTTGTGTTCTAGAATTTCTTAATACAATTAGCTGCTAGCATTCTGCCTGTAGTTGATGACATTATTCAGTGGAATATGTGCTTATCTGAAGCTCTTGCTCAGAAAATAGTGGTTTAAAAAAATAAAGGAGCTGAATACTTAGTCTACCTGCATTAGGGACAAATGCTGCTGTTGCTTTAGAGCAAGGATCTTATTAGTGTGTCAGCAATTTAATTTATGGGGGCTAGAATGAGCTGTGAAGTTCTTCTATTTTGATTGTTGAAAGCTATGTAACCTTAAAGCCTTTCTAGACATCTGATGTGATTCTGGGATTCATAGCAGTGATTAATTCTCTAACTATAAATGTTCCTCATCAACATCCTGAAATGTTTTCAAAACATACAGAGGGGTTTTTGACAGCTTAAACTAAACAGTGATGAAATGGCAGAAGGCCTCTGTGAGACACATTTACTTGCTATCTCCTTGAAATCATACCTGCTATGAGGGCTTTTGGTCTTTCGTTTGAGTAGTAATGTCCCTTAAGACACTCCAGCCAGTAACTGGAGCTTCTATGTGATGCATGGAAAGCAGTGGAAGCAAGGAAGCTGGCTTAGGTCCTAGGTTTACAGGGCAAGAGCAAGACCCAACTAGGAGCAGAGGGAAAGCATATAAAGCAACACTCACATGGCTCTGCGGAGTTGGCACAATGTCCTGTCTGCTAGACCTTCTCCAACTCTTCTTAGAGAAACTTGCATGAATGTAAGCATCTTCACAAATACTTGAAAGATACAGGTCAGACCCATTTGAAATGGCTGTATGTATTCTGCAGAGCTTGTTAGGTGAGGCCCGGGGCTATGACCCTGCAGATGTACAGTTCGGAGCAAAGGTGGCAGGTCAATAATACAGGTATCTGTGGATCAGTGAAGCACCTCAGAAATGCTTATTTTATGAATATGTAAGCTTCTTCAGAAAGAAAATAAGAGGAGTTATTAACATTCTGAAAATAAATATGGTTGTGTTTTAAGGTGGAAAACCACTAGAAATGTAATTTCTCTGTCCCACACTGGGTTAGTGTGGTTATCATTAACTTTGAATACTCCATGGGGTTCCTAATTGTTTATGAAAGTTGGTAGGAAATACCTATGATAAGCATTCATATTGCTGAACTTACTACAGCTGTGCTGCAGTTAAATATGTCTGAGCTGGACTGTTCTAGGCTTACATTAATGAATAAAGAGACGCCCTTTTACATGACAATTTTATCTGTTTTATTTTAGATACATACTTAGGAATGGGATGACTTGTCCCCAGTTGCCCTGCTTGTTTCTCTCCTTTAGCTTCAAAGTCAGTCTAGGATAACTACCTCAGAAGTCTGTTTGTAGTCAGATGAATTCAATATTTCTTCCTCAAAGGAAGAAATTCAAAAGGTAGAAATCTTTTGAACAACATAAGGGGAAAGATGAAATATGAACTGAAAAAGTGTAGCACTTTTGAATGGCTTACAAAAATCTTACTAGTTGTGGAAGAATCCACAATCAAGGGAGATAGCAAAGATAAAATGTCTGAGAGTAGAGGTGGAAACAGCTCTTCAAAATATTCTTTCCCTTCCTCTTGCCACAAGAAGTCCCTAAATTGATGTCTGTCAGCTTTTATTCCATGAATATAAATCAGCAGATAATGAAGCAATGTATAAAATTAGTAAGAAAATGACATGGGTGGAGGGAGGACAGCTGGACAGTCAGAGAAAGAAAGATTTTTATTAGAAACAAAAGTATTTTAATGTTGGTGCTTGTGATCAGGTAGAAGTCAAAATTATATATTAGTGCTTAAAGACAATACTCTATAGATTTGTCAAGCATATGATTAGAAAGCTGGGGCGTAGTCAGATGCAAATGCTGATGGCATTCTTTCAGCTTCAGCAAGCCAGGAGGATGTTTAATGACAGCTATTAAAATAGGACATAGCTTAGAAGATGCCAATAACTATCATGGAATTGGAGAGGAGTAATATAAAAAACTGTGGATTGCTAATCTAAAATTAGTGTACACCAGATTACAGATGGAAATTAAATTGCGCCAGGTCTTAACTAGGTGAGTAGAGTTTATGACTTCTTAAAAAACTGTCAGCTTGACATGGTTTTGGACAGAAATACTAAAATAGGACTTGGACCAAAGTAGGTAAGTTGAGTAGATCCTACCAGGAAACGGAACTCACTTTTTACGTTGTCTTTTTATTTTATTTCATGTTAAGTCAGGCAGATTGATAGTCTCATACAAACACTACCCTTTATGATATATTCCACGACGTTAGATTTGGCAACCCAAACATCCTGACAGAAAAAATTGAAATGGTGAAAGGTCTAGATATGATGTATCTGAGGGATTATAATTTGGTAAACAGATTTAAAACTATTGATGAAGAATGGTCACTGAGTGGTATGTTTCTCTGGGGTGGAGAACAGTCTGCTTTGATTCTTTTTTTTCTCTTGGTTTGTTATTTTCTCTAGAGAAATCCTCAGGTGTTCCTGTTAGCTTGCAAGTGAGCTAAATATTGGAAAGGTACGATGAAGATGGGAATGGGTCATATGGTACTGTACTTGTGTCTCTCAGGAAGCAAGGTGGTACCGTTCACCTTGAATGCAACCGAAATACATACATGTACACATTTAGAAACCAGAAGTGTAAGGTATGTTTACGCATCCTCCAGGCTGAATTTATAACAGTGAGGAGTTAGAAAAGTGACACTGTGTAAGCCTAAGTGGTATTTTGTACTTTTTTCAAGGCAGTATGTTCTTTGAGGATAGTTGGACCATGGCTATGGCCTAGTACGTAGCTTCTGTGTGGGGAAAGGGAAGGCAAGGTTGCTGTCTATTGCAGGGCAGTGTCGGGAGGTGAGGGAATAGAGGGAGGCATGAAGAATGAATGTCTGGCTCAGCAAAGGAAAAAAAAAGAGAAAAAGCAAGCTAGTAAAGCTGAAAATGTGGAATGGACAAGCATGGGAGAAACAGTGCCAAAAGCTTGAAAACAACTGCTGCAGATAATGTTTTTGAAATACTTAAATATTTTCAGTCCGTTTTTTTTTGTGTTGAGCAGTAGAGCATGACTCTGTCAGGCAAAATATGTCACCAGTGTACCTCTGAAGCATCTGATCAAAAGCATTCCTGCGTGCCTCACTGACACGGTGGAAGCGGAGCACTGAACGGCTCTGTGAGGAGTGAGGGCGTGGACAACAGTGTGGGAGGGATCAGCCTTTAACTTACGGTGTCCTAAATAGCTGTACCGTTGTGTTTGCAGGAGAGAGACTGGATGCTTGATGTCTTCTGAAAATCAAGCCTTTGGAGGATTCATCTCCATACAGTCAGCAAAGAATGCTGATTTTTTTTGGTTTGGTTTTTTTTTCATGAAATGTAGTTGTGCTGTTTTGACCCCTAAAGAGGATCATCAGTGTCATCTTACAGCTTGTGTTGGATGTTGTTTTGGAGAGGGATGGAACTTGGATGGCTATAGGACAGGATGACTATATAAAAACAAAACATTAACAGTGTCATTAGAGAGTTCAGAGAGTTGTCTGGTCTCAGACTTGAAGTAGCTGCACTATGGATTACTTCTAACACTTAGCATGCACTATTGCTGTGAGCTGAGGTTAATAGATTAAATTCTTAAGTTAGTCAGTCTCTGATTCATCTTTTGAATATTGTTCCAGGTCTTCAAAGTAAGCCAAATTCTCTACAGCAACAAATAGTTCTACTTATCTGAACATACTGAACAAGTAAATAAGTCCAGCAAAATCTAAATGCAGTTTGGCAAGACAGGATAATGCTGGAAACACTTGCCAAAATTGACTTGGCAAAAGCTCTTCTGTTTTCAGTAGATTTGGAATAAAATCTAACAAGATCTCAGCTCTCCATGGGAACTATGTGACTCTCTTAAATATTCTTACTATCAGGTGGATTGTGTGTAAGTAGTATAGCTATAGAAGCACTGGATGCTTTTCTTGCATATTATCCCTTATCTCTGAGCTGTGAGAACTGGGATATAGCTACATTAGCAGAATCATTCTGATGCTTGTTCAATAAATAGGAAAGTGCACCTGTAAACATGAAGGGGCAATACTTTCTCCAGTGTTTAAAACTTAGTAGCTGTTCTGTCTGGCTGGCCATAATGAAGGTCTGATTTCTGTTGGCAGAACACAGTCAGGAGGGGTTCTGGGTTAACAGGCAGAAGATTAATATCTTGCCTTGGAAAAAGACCCCAGAAGATGGAAGAACCAAAAAAATAATGGAAAGAAGTCTACGCCAATACTTTCCAGTGTATTATTCTTTTTTTCAAATTTCTAGCAGTGCTGGTAGAAGCATAAGTACAGATTAGATGCTACTGTTTCAGTTTAGGCTGTTTGCTAACACTGGGGAATAAATGGTTTGGGGCATTAGTTAAACTTTCCAGGCATATGTGACAATATTGAAAATAATATTTTTACACTTTGTGCAAACAGTAAGCAGGTAAAGAAAGAGAAATAGATTGTGGCAAACAGTAGCACTTGGGACAGGGGATATATAAATGGCAGTCTAAAGAGAGCAAGAAAACTGCCATAGAATTTGAAAGATCTCTCAGCTCTTGTTTCCTTTTCTATTTATTTTTGAGTTTTGAATTCCTGACCTGACCGAGCTGAATATGCAGGCTGTAGCAAGATGCTGGTGTGGCCACTGATGATGCCTAAGATGGATGTTCAAAGCAATTTAAAGGCCAAAAATTAGACAGGATCTCCCTCTGGAGGTCTTTAAAGGCATCTCTGTCCATGCAGGGAATTTTGTACTTATTTTAGAAAGACTGCATCATTTAGTTCCTAATCCTTGGAATTATCCTGAATCAGGTGGTTGCTTCTACCTCAGCCTGGATGTTTAGTGGAAGCACAGTATATGGCAGAACCAGACTGGTCACTGACTGAATGGGAGAACTGACCTGTTCTGTACTGAGTGGGTTTTATACACCATACTAAAAAAAAGTTGGTTAAGGCAGTTCATGCAGACAGGTTATATAGAAGGTTTTGGCAAAAAGGTTCTTGTCTAATCTTCTGGCAAGGGACTAAGGGATCTAGGGAAGAAATTACATTTGGCAGCTTCTTTAAAACATGGGATCCTAAAGAAGTGACTGCAAAGGCCAAATCTCTTGCATAGTCCCCAAACCACTATAAAGAGCAGCCTGAGTATTCAGCAAGTGATAGCAATATTCTTATCAATTGTCGAAAGAATAAAGGATGCATTCTGTTCGTGATTGATAAAGAACAGTTAAGTTTTATACTTTGGCAGCAAGTTTCTGTGCTCTCTGTCTTCGTAGCTGGTAAAAATGTCCTTGGTGGAGTCAGTGGGGCCTGGATAGTAGCTCTCTGGTCACCTGTCTGAACTAAGTGCCAGCTAGGATCTCTAAAACGTTGGTAAAAAATGTATAATGCTGACGTATACAAAGTTTACAGGAGAGGCAACTGGAATTGAGGTGAAACTGCCAGGACATTTAAACTGACAGCAGTTACCTATGTCTAGATACCTGAGTTAGACCCCAAATGTCTGCTGTAGAGTAAGCTGAATCTCTCTGTAGGCTTTTTAGCCTGTAGAGGACTGCATGCTTTTCACGTCTTACTGAGAGTTGAATCCTACCCTAAGTGCCTTTGTCTTACTCTTCTTGAATCTGTAAATAGACAGGCATACCTGTTGGGATAAAACCTGTGTAAGAACTTCTCAGAAGAATCAGAATTTCTCCTGAGAATGCCAGAGTGGTGTATTTTTTGAAGATTTTTAAAGATCCATGCAGTATTACATTGTGGTGAAGTGTTGACAGTGTTCAGAGATAATCTGGCATTTCATTCCCAGAGTAAGTCTCTTTTCCCTTGAATAAGTCTTTCAGGATTTAGTATGGCTTTTATTCTTTTTAAAACTATATTGTCCCACCTGTCTGTTGCCTAATCCATGTGCATGTTTTTTCTCTACCTCCGTGCAGAACATGTGGGAGCTTTGTAAAGTTGCTAACACTGTGTTTGTTCTCTACCATCTGACAGCCTAAAGACAGGAAGCTAAAGGGTTTCAATTTCAAGATGGATCAAGTGGAGCATATTGGAAACCTGTAAACAAGAAGTCTGATCTCCCCTCTTTTTCCCCTTAAGTCTGCACCATAGCAACTATCTACAGAGAAGGATTTCGTGTCTTGTATGAGTTAATCTGTAAAGAAGCCCTGTTGTTCTTTTGTTCATTTCTGTCGCAAAGATATTTTATACAAATATATCTGGTGCTGTCCTGGAAAGTTGGGCGTTTCATTCCTGGGAGGAACTGACTGCAGATACCAGCTTTGTTAAAAGATCTTTTTATTTCTGTTGCATTTCCTTCCATGTCAGTGTGCTGAGCTGAAAATCCGATTGTAAAGGAGACGTGAACCCATATTGAAAAAAGCATGCAAGTTTCCTAATCTGAGCATTCTCCTCCTCATGAGGAATATCTGCAGGTTTTTCACGTTAGTAAAATGGAATTAAAGTGGTAGCTTTAGGAAAAGGAGAACATGAGTGTTTCAGTGCAGGGTTTGAATAATTAAAATTTGGAACTTGACACATTTTTTCCTCAGGCATTTTGCAGTTGCTGCTTATGAGAACAGTGTTATTTTGGAATTATTTGAATCTTCTGTCAGTATCACTGATGTAAGACTGGTTTAGCCCTTACACTGCCAAGTGGACATGCATTGAGGGCAAGAAGGTATAAGTGCTTCTCTTAAGACACGGGCAAAAAGCTGCAAGTATGAAATAAAGGTATGGAAATCATCTTCCTTGCGCTAGTGTTGGCTGGACCCAGGTCTAAGCCTATCTACCACTTTTCTGTGGTTACTCATGTCAGTTTTCCCCACTGCCAACTGAATGTTTGATGTTTGTGAAGGTGCTTGCTCAGCGAGGCTGAAGCTTAGATATCCCTACCTGGGTACGCTCCTTGAGATGCACACAGTTTGCGTTGTGTTCACAAGTGCTTATTGTCTACAACTCCTCTTGACTATGTAAGTGTACTCATTTACTCATAGCTAAAGCAGATTTTAAATATTTCTAGAAAGGGTATTATTGGTGCTTTAAGTCCTTCAGACTTCTGGCACTTGCTCTCTGATGTCATGGGACACGGATCACATCATTGTCGGTGCCTCTCTTGCAGAGAAGTTTTCTGAACTGATGGCAGACTACACTTGCTGGGGGTATTGACTTAAAAGTAGTGTCATATGCATTCTCCTCCTTTCATGTGCATGCAGGCTATTGAACAAGAAAACACTCCTAATTGCATCTGTAGGGTGTCTGCTGTCTGTTTTGGATACTGGTGAGTTATCTTTGTTCCTAGACATTTAGCAGCTCCTAGTAGAATGTGTACAGATAAAACACTTTTGCCTTAGAAGTAAATAATTTTTAACTTTTCAAAGATGTTTCTGTGGTTACAGCAAATCTGTTATGTTGTGTGAAGTATATGAGTAGAAACAGGATGTGCTAAAATTGCATCATGAACTGAAATCAGAGTTGTGACATACATCATATATTGAGAAATAGTTTGCACTGAATTTCTTGAGCTCTCTTATGGAATATCTTACAGAATATCCGTTTTTTACTGAAAAGAACATCTGAAGACATAAATCCTCTAGTTTTCATTATAAGCAATTAATCACTTTGATTTGATTGCATTTTGGCTTATGTTGCTAATACTCTTTAATTTGCTGGAATGGATTTGTGGAACCAGTTTTCTCCACTTAGGAGAGAAATATCGGCTGGTGGGACAAACATTTCTTTGAGTTGACCAGAAAAGTAACTAATGTATCTTGAATGCAGTGATGCTTGGAGGCTGGTATATATTACAGGTTTTTACTGCAGTTTGTATCTGCTCTTATTTTAAGCTTCCAGACACTTTGAGCAAGTGAAGTATTTGCATTTTAGAAAATGAGGTGTGTGCTTTCAGATATTCTCAGAGAAATTACTGTCGTTGCAATAAATTCTAATGCAGAAGATTTGTGTCAACTTTCCACCTTTCCAAAGAATCCGAAGACTGATGTGATGTAAAATTGAACATAATTTAATCTTCACTTCCACATTTATCACTTCAGAATGAAGGACTTTTTTGTTTAAAAAATTAAGATCTGAACCCAACTTAACTTTCAATTTCCTCTTTGGTTCCCATTTTAGCGTGTCTTGGCACTGCTCTTGTGCTGGCAGGAGGTGTCACTTTGCTGTGCTCTAGGGAACAAAGTTTCCTTGCACTGGCATGAGCAGCATTAGGATGGATTTTTTGTTATGAAGGGGGTGTATGTATTACTATGCTTCTAAAATTTGTGCTTTGGCCTCTGCTGAAGTGTCTAATGGTGATGACAGAATCATTTCTGATACTGTCTTGTGGTAACTTCAGTGCAGTTTGTGCAGCCTGCTGGGGCTGTGAGCAGGCAAAGGTCAGTTGCTGCAACTTCGAAGAGAAAGTAGAGTATGTCTAGCTAGAAACATAAGTCAGGCTAGGAGGGAAAGTAGTCATCACGGCTTTTAAATCACCATCACAAGGTGTTCTCACTATTTTACATAGCCTCCTGAAAAACAGCCTATGTGCCACTTGCCATTAGCCCTCTCTGGGTTTGTGTTCAGCACAGAAGGTAAACCAGGATGTTGCTGAACTCTTCCTAGCACATCAGTTCCCTCAGTAAGATCTGTAGAATTGCAGTGTTGGTAAAAAATATCTCTAGAAAGGAAGTACCCAAGCTGTTTACATCCCTTTCTTCTCCCTTTAATACTTGGCAGACTTTCACTTAGCTTGGTCAGGAGGTTAATGTGGGGTCTGTCTGAAATAACTAGCTGCCTGCCCTCATCTTTAGCCAGGACGGACACAGGCAGAACTGTATGCAGTTGCTTTTATTTATTTATTTATTTAAATTTTATATTACCTTATTATATTCCTATGCAGCAGTCAAGATTTCCTGCTGATTTAAGAGTTGTGAAAGAAAATAGTAGCCTCTGTCTACTGTTTGGTTGGGTCTAGAAGAGGTTTATTGCAAATTAGGTTTTCTGAGTTGTAGCCTCCTCATTTTTGTACAGAGAGCAGATCTGGATGTGAGTAGCACTGTTCCATGTTACCACGATTCACAGCCCTGAAGAGGTGAACAGGATGAGATTTAGCAGCTTCAATGTGAGAGGCATTGGGCACAGAAACTTTTTAAGATATTATTTCTGTTACCAAGCAATTTACTTACAAAAATTATTGTGCTGGAGCCTGTCTCTGCCTTTATCTTCTGCTGCTGACCCTCGAGTTTCTTCCTTCCTGCTTCTTGGATGGAGCCTGGATTTTCACATTTTCTCTAACTGACACTTCTTTGCCTCTTGCTTCATACCAGCTGTGTCCCTCATAGTCACCAGGCAGATTTTAGGACTGGAAGTACGGTAGAAACAAGAAAAAAAAGTGGTGCGTTTTTCTCTTGTGCTTGTTTGCCTTGTGTTATACATTGACCATATGATGTTACAAGTTTAATTCGCTGGCAAAATGCATGCTGAGAGCAGCTTTTTGCTCCAATCCTGTGTTAGTAACTGTGAGATTGAAACCACTTCAATTACCAGATGGACTGGGTTTTCCAAAAGTTGTCATTCTCATGAACTTTGTGAAAATTAGAGTTTATGTTTATATATCCTACCCTTGGATTATAGTTTTCTGTATTTATTTGTTTAAGTACAGGGTACAGCATGTACTATTTTGATGTACTATTTTTGATGATCACTGTATTGTTCCACTTCCTTAAAATAAATAAAATAAAAATAGACTAATACTTAGCAGCATGCTAAATAGTGAAAGGTTGATACTAATTAAATAAGGTTGTAAAAGTGCATGTATGAAGAATTACAGATGGCCCAGAACCTTTGTAAATGCTTTAGGTGCTCCGCCTTTATATTTTCACAAATTTTGGGTAGTCTAAAGGTTTTCAATGCATTTTAAAAAATTAAAACAAATCCCACAAGAAAAAAAGTATTCCTTTATTTTATATAGGCACTACTTAGGCCCCTTTTGTGCACATGTGGAAGTTAGGCAGCAAGAGGAGAGGTAGGGATGGAAATATAGAACTGCTGCTAAATTGGTAGCTCTCAGTTCCTTTGTTCAGCATAAGATTTACTTTAACCACAGTACAATAGATGTGGTTTTAAGGAGGCCTCCATATGAAACAGCTTTAAAAAAAGTATCAGCATTTGACTAATGCTTAATTTACTAATTTTTTATGGGAAAGAAAATACTGCTGCTTCTCTTTTCTTTCGAAGTATTTTTGTTTCAAAGTATCTGAATCTGTCCTATCGGTGACGTTGCTGTTTCTGTAAACACTGTCCATGGGCTGGCTCCAGGACTCTTGTTTGTTCAGAGCGTGAGTTGGGAGACTCCCTTCCAACAGAGGAAATGGGACGATGTGTTAAGCTTTCACTGGAGATTGTTCACGTGCACAGAAGCTATATCCTCTGCAGGAAAACAGAGCTTGGATCCCTGCCACAGCGTGTCTGTGATGTTAACGAGTAGGAGAAGCTGTGCCTGCTTCAACAGCGGTCTGCTGATTCAGAGAAGGGGTTAGAGAACAAAGTGGAGTTTGATGAAATTTAAATGTGACACTTAATCCTGTTAGCACACAGAGGGAAAAGTTTTTTGTTCCATGGAGGGGAAGGAGAGGAGCTATTGAATTTACCTGAAATCTATGCATCAGGAAGAACCATATCAAATGGAATCTGGGTCCATGCCTTGTTTCAAATATATCATCTTTGCCAAACAGAAACCTCAGCTGAGTTTCTGTGCGACTGAAGCCCTGCTTGTTTTCAACCTGCAGCAACTGTTGTTTAATACAGATGAGCAACTTAATTTTCTTGTGTTGCTCACATACCACAGTGATGAACCTCACTGAAATACTACAAAAGAAGTTTTAAGTTTACTGCCTATTTAGGAGAGAAGAAAGTGAGGGTTTTTTTACTGTCTTCATGGTCAAGTGGTGATTTTATTGCTGAAAAAAAATCAGTTTTTTCAGTTTCAGCATCGCTGCTTCAAGTAATGGCTATTCTTTTCTCTCAGAATTTTCTTTGATGTTCCTAATTAGTCAGCCCTGGCTAAAAATGGGTTAAATGACTTCATAAGTTGTCAGTCAGATGTTCAGTGTGACTGCAGCATGTGGTGGTGCTGAGCACCATGATTTCTGTGATGTCCCTGGCACAGTTCTGGATCACAGTGGGTACATGAACCTGCTCATGAATGGGTGGAGCGTGGGGTGAGGCAGCATTGGTGGGACTGGTATGCATAGGCACTGTGAAGAGGAGGACTCTGAGGGAGGCTGTCGGGGTGGAAATTGTGTTTCTGTTAAGACACAATGAAGAAGAAAGCACAAATGAGCCTTAATAGGAACTGTGATGTGGAGTGCCAAGTCTGTCCTCGTGTGATAGTGGAGGTAGAGCAGAAGGCTTACTAAGGGCAAGGAAGGTTGCAGATCTTATAGGCCTAGACCATGACAGTAGCTGCTGTGTGATTCAACTGAGAAGGGACAGGTGGCCCTAAGAGGATATAAAGACTTCTTAGAGTATTCTTTCTGGCAGTAGTTTTCTGAATCTATTCCCGTCAGAACAAGATTTTTGCCTTTCCTTCACTGGAGAGTGATGTGTAAAAGTGAACCTGGAAGACGAGGAGTTGCTGGATGGGCTGGAAATGTAAGGATCAGTTGAAAGGACTTCAATTTAGATTTTATGCATAAAGAATCTGCAAAACCGGGTGTTTGGCTAGGTCTGTGGAGTTGCAGGTATTAATGATGTGTTAGAGTTAGCAGGCATATTTTTCTTGAAGTGATGGAGAGATGAAGAAAGATTTCGTGTGTGCCATTGGACACAGAGTAGAGGCAGTTTTCTGGACCACATTTACAAAGGGGACAGGGTTTTTTTAATTGCAAAGTAAACCACCCAGATTGAATGTCCAGAAGAGCTATTAAGGATCTCCACTCTAAAAACAAATGGAATATTTTCTGATAAGGAAGGAAGGAGATGGGTAGCAGAATAGAAGAGCTGGTTCTGGACTGTCACAGAAACGATCAGCAACTCATAATACTCAGGGATGGAATAGTGCAAATATCTGGACTTTGGCAAGAACACTGTTTGCTAAGTTAATCTGAAGAAGATCTATGATGGATATAGGAAAGTGAAACTTAAGGCAACTACTGTGCTTAGAGATGAAATGGAAATCTGGGTATTTAAAGAAGAATTGAGTTATCTAAAATTAAAGGATGAAAATTCCCTAATAATGCATACTTTGCCATTAAACTTATTTGTAAGTCCTTGAAAAAGTTATGTTAGTTCATTTGTTTTTAATGATATCCCTATTTTAACATGGTTATAGTAATCATAAGACACTAGCAATAGGAAATGCTTCCTGCATTGCTTAATTCTTACTTGTGAGTATAATAGAACTCTTAAGCCAACATCGGCAAGAAAAATTGAATGTACAAGTATTCAAGCATAGTGGCAAATATCATTCCTACTTGTCCATGTAGAAATGACAGCATTTCAGGCTCGCAATTTCCCTTTTTTAAAAGCATCTTTAACTAGAACATTTTTCATTGAGGGAAGAAAATGTGTCCACCATTCTCCGTCTGCACGGCCATTCCAATACTGCCACGTAACTATTGAAATGCCAGCCTCTGTCAAAGTCTCACAGCTTGAATGCCATTTGCCATAGTGTCTTCAACAGCAGAGCTAACTGCTTGGTGGGTGTAGAGGAAATGCTCGGAGCTAACTGCACATAATTTAGGTAATGTAGAGAAGAATCCAAAACCCCCTTTGACACTCAAGGGTGAAGTTAAAGATTTTAGGAAATTAAGTTGTGCTAAATAGTAACTGACAGTATGCTCCTTTCTACTCAAGCTTTGCTGCTGATGGGAACTTTCAGTAACTTTTAAGTGCATCTTTGCAGTTTTGCTTCTGCAGAAGCTGAAATTCTTCTTTGTGTTCTTAAAAGTTTGATTTAGAAGGAGTTACATTTCTTGGGTGAAAGGAGCCAGCTATTCTACTGTTCTGGCATAGTGGGAAATCTGGCTGTTGGGTCATGTACTCTTGATGCTGGTAACGTTCTTGAGATTTCCTGAATAGAGAGTAACTGGAATAGTACTTATCATCTGGACGTAGCGAACTCAGTCTGAGCAAGTGGCACATGTGAAACTGAGACACTTGGGTTTGGTGTTTGCATGTTTTGAATGTGCAAAAAGTGGGGGGAAAATGACTTGCAGAAGAGCTGTTGTTGAAACAAGTGTTTACGTGTAGGGAATTTGAGGGAGGGAAGTTAACAGAGAGAAACTATGAGCCTCAAGGGTCCTTGTTACAATTACAGCCAAGACTCAGGAATTAAAAATTCCAATTTGGAGAGTGCACATAAATTACCTCTTGTTTTAACCTGACAAAGACGTGAAGTTGTATGGAACAAAATAAGGATTGTGAAAGGTTTCCTAATGAAACTCAAAAGCAAGGTGAAACATGCTTGTAGTTTTTCTATTTAATTAAGTACTTAGTCAGGTTTGGAACAAACCTTGCCTTTCCTCTTGAGTCAGTGATTAGGCTCCTCCAGGAGAAACTTCTGAGACTACAAAGCTCACCTGAATTGAAGGGAGGTTCCAAGGCTTTGTTTAGGTATGAAATTAAGATGTGCTCTACTTTAAGTGGTTTGAGCGTTTCCTGTGAAGCAATTGACTTCAAATTCTTTTTTTTTTTGCATTTGCTGCTGTTCAACATATAGACTTAATTTGTACTCCATCTCCCCTTCAAAATTATCTAAGATAAGTCTTTCAGGAGGCTGTGTGCCTCTCTGCTTTATATTTCTCATTTTCATATTAATATCCCAAGTTATTGAGCTGTCTATGTTAAGAAAACATACATGCTCAGAAAAAACCTCTGTGTTTCTTTTGCTCTCCTGGTTTTGCTCTCCAGGTTTTATTCAACCTGAGATACGAATCTTTGCAAAGGAAATCAAAGAGTGTGGTAGGGTTAAAACTGAAGCTAAAACGTCAGAGCTGTGCTGAAATAGCCCTATAAGGCAAGACAGATACGTCAGTAAGATCTTTTCCTCACCGTCGGCCTAAAAAGTTAATTTTTTGTTCATGGTTTTTAACTCACCAAGTTTCTTTTAATTACATATTTTTTAAAGTTCTTTGCATTGGACTTAAGAATATACATGCACTGAGTTGATTGCATTTGGTAAGAAAAATAAAAGATTTTTGTAAGACTGTGCAATAAGCCAGTATTAAAATTATAAACACGATTTCTTACAGTACTCTTATGCAAGCAAGTTTTCTTGATGTAAATTTCCAGAGGTCAGTGTGTGTTTCTTTGCTTACCTGAATATTTCTCACAAGATGGAAATCAAGATGTCACTAACATTAAGTAGTTCTATGCCAAGCAAAAATTTTAAGTTAGGTTTCTTAATCACTTGACAGTTCTCTTTTTGGTTTCTACAGTTTCTCGTATTCTCTTAGTACATATTTTTCCTTCAAAGTAAGACTTGTTGATTGAGGTAGGACAAGAAGCTCAATCTGTAAACTAGCAAAGCTGGAAATTCTTTCTGAGACTAAATAATATAGATGATGTTTGGCATGGGAGAATGGTTTCTTTCCTTTTTTGATTGTTTTTTAATCTATGCAGTAATGGTGTGAAGTAAGGCCTGCTCTTTAAGCATCCTGTGAAACCTCTCTAGTTAATAGCTTTAGTAGCCAAGTTTGTGACTGAATTCGGACGTGGAGCAGAAAAAACGTTTGTATGTCACATGTCTTGCTGAAACTAATTTCTGTCATCAAGAAATCACAGATTTATATGTTTATTTGTTCCAAGAAGTTAGTTAAAGTCTGCTGTTAAAAGTTTCAAAGCAAAATCACCTCAGCTGGGGATGCTCCAGAAACACTTCCCTTTGCAACTCTTGCAGAAAATCAGAGATGGGGAGAAGGTGGAGGGAGCCTGTGCTGTAGCACAAGGATAGACATGGTAATGCTTGTTTTGCAGAAAAGCTTTATTTAGCTTAGCAACCTCATTGCTAAATATTCCCTGTCACTTTGCAGCATAATCTAAGGAGACTAAAGCTATGTAGGAACAGAGGGAATGTGAAGGTATGGGGCCAAGACTCATGCCATTGCTAGAGAACCTGATGAGCATGAGAGAGGAGGGCATTGAACCTTAATTACAGATTATTTAGTATCAAGCTGGTTTTTATCCTGAGGCAGTAGAAGTTTAGACCTATTCTTACAGCTTTGTTGAGTTTTGTTCGTGTTGATAACATGCAAATGAGATCTATTGTATGTGATTTTTTCCATTCAGGACTTGCAGAAGGGCAGGATTTGTGTACCTGGACAGTTGAGGGGGATGTTAAATAAATACCCTTATCAGCGTGGAGTAGGGACTAGCAATTCTCTAGGATGTACTGACATCTGGTGGCAGTTTATATATTTATATAGTATTTGAAATTGTTTTCATTCAATGGTGGGCCAATTAATTCCCTGTCTAGAATATGCCTGCTTATGTATTTTGGGCTGTTCCACCTTATTTTGTGGCTTGTGTATGGTGGCTGTTCTTTTTCCCACTGTCTTGCCACTCTCAGAGGCAAAAAGTTCAAAATTGTTGAAACTAATCTTTCTTTTTCCTAGTTTAAAAATGTATTGACTTTGTTTTCAGATTGTTTTTTGTGTATCTTACTGCAGTTATGTAGAAAAGGAGACATTCTTTTTTTTCTTTCCTTTCCCTTCGAATAGTTGCAAGGCTCATGAAGAAAATGAATGGGATACATGAAGAAAATGAGTGGGATAGTTTTCTTTCTGTGAAGCTGAAAGGAGAGCTAAAGGAGAGCCCTGAGATCTACCTCCATTTTTAGGTCTTCCCCATCAGACAGAGACCCCGGGGTTCCACTTTACATACCCAGATCTAGAAATATATGTTTCTAAAGTGGAACACAGCATGTGTAAGATGGGTAAAACCAGAATTCATTGACATGGGCTTCAAGTAATCTTGGAAGCATGCCAGGGTTTTCTTGACGAAGTTGATAGCAAATCATTGTTACCAGGATCACAAGGTGTTCACTGAAACTGTGTGGCCTTCCAGGGTCAGGCAAGTAAAAAAGAAAACTTGGCAATTTTGAGAGAAATTGTTCTTCATGTAGGAGAACAGCAGTAGTGAGAGGTTTGTGGTTTTCATGGTTACCACATAGACATGGAGACGTAGGAAGGGAGATCCACCAGGCTCTAGCTATGCTCTGAAGATGCCTGACACTGTCCCTGCTCCTTCCCAAGTCCACATCTCAATTCTTAATTCAAACTGACATGGCTTTTACACTGTGTACTAGCTGCTTCTTGAGGGATGGCTGATCAGTGAAGGAGGTAAGCTGGGAATATCTCCAAATGTTAAGACCACACAGTCTCCAGGATTCCACCAAGCAAAGAAGGAAGAGTTTTAAATAGCTTGCAGTTTTCCCTGGGCTTGCTGCTTTTTAAGCTGTCTGTATTCATAAGGGAGATTCAGCACAAGTATTTTGCCCCTCAAGTGGGTCACTGCAGGTGGATCAGGTAAGCCTCTGTGTAGGCAGATTAGCCTTCCCTGTATGCATTATAGATTTTGAGGAAGGTTTTGGAGACAGTTTTGAATTTTTGTAAAAGGCAATGTAAGAAGCCTTCCTATATAAATAGTGTGTCATTGGTTTTGCTAATGGCATAAGGTTTATAATTTTCAGTGATATTTGCCCCTATTTTAATCGTGTGCTTCATGCAGAGCAGAAAGATTAGCTTTATTAGAGAGCCATGAGTACACAGAAGATAGTATAATGTCAGCTCATCTTACAAGGCTGTAAGAGAGTTAGACCTTACACTATATATAAATTTATCTCTGTTTGCAAACAGGGTAGTTTTTCTTTATTTTCTGGTCCTCTGCTCTTCAGTAATATAATTGAGTGGTTCTGGCTATAACAAGTATTCTCTCAAGTAAGCAGTGAGTAATTTGTGCATGTTGGCACCCAACTTAGTGTCATTACCAGAAATTAAATACCTAACTTACTACAAAGGAAAGAGAATACATTTTCTTTTCAGCCCTTCCCTTTTGTGCTTAGTTATAAAATGAAAGCAAATGAATGACTACAGTCTCTTTATAGTGTGGCGTTTGCTGGGCAACTCACAGTCTCTTCTTTGCAGGTGATGGCAGGGCAGTACTTTAGTTTTGGGTTGTTAGTTTGTTGTTGCACTGCATTCTTTTAGCAGCTGCTTCTTACATAAATCTCTGTACCATGTTTTACAAGTCATATTGCTCAAGTGTAGGATAGTGAAGCCAAGGGAGGGAGAGCATGTTTTAGGATCAGGTAAATAACTATGTCACTAACACCTTGCCTCTTGGAGATCTGGGGGAGAAAGCCACGCAAGTCATCATGGTCTCAGCAAAGCTATCTCAACAGTAAGGATTAACTACTGCAAAAAAAGCTATCTGTGCAGGTAATGCCTTCCCTTAGATCCTTCAGGGGCAGGAATTTAGCCTAGCTTTGTGCAGGGCTGGCTGGCAAATAACCAGCTTTATTTCTTAGCTACCTACAAAAGGACATGCTTTGCAATGAAAGCTGGGGCAGGCAGGTTGCTGTGTCTGGGTACCTAGACACAGGTGAGGAACTGTGCCTAGCAAGTGGTAGGCATCTATTTTGGCAAGGGGATATGATATATGTAACTTTTTATCCTCCCCAAGTATGTCAGCTTAGATGCATCTTTGACTACGTAAATATTATTAAAAAGGGAATAGCCACCTGAAACAATTTGGAAGTCAAAGTCAGTCAGTGGAGAAGCAGTAGAAATACAGTGGACCTGTGCTTAAAGTCATAATTTAATTGCTGTCATGTTCTTCTGTCATTTGTTTTGACTGTAGGCCCTTTAGAATAGGAATTACTGTGTTGGGTATAAATGAAGTTCTTGCCAGAAGATTTCCTTAAATTGTTTGAAGTTACCTGGTGCACCTTTCAGAAGCACATCTGAAGTATATATGCAAAACTGACTTTTAAAGTCTCAAGTCATTTGTATCATTCATTTAAATGCTGAAGCTGAAGAATATATAATAAATCTCAAAACTGTTTGGGATTCTGTGAGACCATAATATGTTGCTTAGTTTTTATTCTGACTTTCCTTGTTCTGAAATTCCAAATTCTTTTTGAAAAGCTTCATGTGTTTGAGTATTTCCTTGTCACTGCATCTTTTGCCTTGGCAAGTTTTCTTCCTCTGTGTGCTGACAGTATGTTGCCTGTTACTGCACTGGCTCTCGCAAATTTTGTTAGATATGAGGCCCACAGCTCCAGTAGTTCATAGGCTTATTTTGAAAGCAAACTTTTTCCTGCTTTAGATAGTTGGGATTTTTTTTCGTTCTACTTACTTTTTAGCAAATACAGTATCAATCCTTTCTGAATTTACATAGTTGTGTGGGGTTTCTTGTCTTGGGGACATGCTGGGTTGTTGGGAGAGGGGTCATTTTTTTGTTTCCAGGTACTAAACTTGGAAGAACTGTTCTAATGTTAGGGTCTAAAGTAAGTTATATTTTCTAAGTCAGCTGTCTGATTTTTAAGCCCTGAACTTTGAATTGTAAAAGTAATTGTAAATAGCAATTCTAACCAATGGTAATAAAAGATGGACATTGAGATGATATCATGATTGACGTTTTAAATATAAAAAACATAATTATAGCTCTTACAGGATCAAAATAAGATCTGTTAGCAATAGAAATATCAGACACCTGTCAGCTAAAGAATGCATGTACTCTGGTAAATTCCATCAGAGACTATAATATAAAATTCCATCAGAAACTATAATAATACCCCAATATTATTTTTCAACTTTCTCTCGTAAAGGGTTGAAGTGCCTTCTACAAATCATACTTAATCTGGAAGATCTTGAACGAAAAATGTAAGGTCTCTAGCAGCAGTTCATGTGGGATTTCAAAATTGGCTCTGCCTCCAAGAGGACCTGGGACTAGATTACCTACTGAGATGTGTCTACACCTGGATTATTCTGAAATTTACTCATTTTCCTTGCTCTGAGAGAGCAGCTCCATGGTTTTGTTTCTGCACTTTTCTGCACATGCTTTTGTTTCTACTGCTGGATTCGTTGTTGAGCCAATGCCAGGCTGTTTCTTGCAGGGAGGGCTACCTGACAATCTGATTAGTGCGGCTGTTTGATTAAAGACAGGGATTTTCCTCTTCTATTGTATGCCCTAGAGAAAGATCCAACCCACGGACCCCATTGACATGTAAAATTGGTGGAGTGTTTTAGGACAAATGCATCTTCTTAATGCCGAACTAGCACAGGTTGTTAAACTGTTGACCAGAGAGATGATTTACTGAGGACAGACAGCTCGAGAAAGAAAACTTTTAATTCTTGCAATTTGTGCCACCTTTGCCCTTGCAGTCCTATTCTTTTACAGCAGACTAGAAGATAAAGATGGTTTGTGCCTTCAGATCTATTTCGACTTTTGAGCCTCCTGCGGATCTCTAGGCCCCCTTACGAATGGTCAAGCAATGGACAATTACATAGTCCTCTTCTTCCCCCTCCTGCTGCTGTTCTGCTTCTTGACCGAAGAGATTCCCTCCAGGCACTGGGCTTTTAGATATCCTGATTTTTAGAAGTACTGGAATAATATGTAGGTAATGATAGAGGAGAAAACTATATAGTTACTTTGGTCTGAATGAAAAATATTTCATGCCCACAGAACAGCTGTTTCCTCAGAAAGCTGGCCAATATACTGTGCTATAAATGGTGTTCATATGATGATGAGTACAGTACTAGTATTGGGGTAACCCTTGTATGGATTATGCTCTCAGCTAAAGCTCCTCTATCTTTTTAATAGCAGATTAACTTTTTAAAAGTACATTGCTGTGATTCTGTAACACAATTCAGGTCCCCGGTCACTTGAACATGTTTTTTCGCACATGCAATGTTTTTTAAAGTAGAAAGTGTCAATAATCTTGTCCCAAAATTTTTCTTATGTTGTATTAAAACCGGTATAAGTGGAATTTTTTTCTCTTGTGAGGATTTTGACTTTTGTTCTACATTAGATTTTTTTTTCTTTTTTCTGATTGGATTCTCTCTTTTTTTAAAAACATATTTTTTTTAGGGTTTTTTTTCCTCTTAGAGGTGATGTCTTCAAGGAAACTGAATTCTTGAAATGTTTCTGAGAGGAAAGTACAATCTCAAATGTGCCTAGACTAATGTTAACAGCCACATGTTGTTATTTAACCAAACTCTTCAATTTACCAAACTGTATCTTTAAAAGTATTCTTTTCCTCACAGTATTCAAAGGTGTCCCCGAACCATCATTCCTCTGTTAATTAAAAATAAGCTAGATAGTGTAGGCATTCTGTGAGCCAGCACTCTAAATATCACTTTTAGATTGTGTTAAAAGCTTCATGTCCTTTGGAAATTACATGACAGCTCTTACTTGTAGAATGCAAAGACCATTTTTCTGCTATGTGCACTCATTAAAATGGTGAATTCTCTGTTTTCTGCAGGCACAACTTCAGGACATGCAAGAGTACTTGGGAGTGAACTGGCAGTAAGCCTTGCAGTACCATGGTGGCAATAACAGTGGCTGTCCTCTGGAGATGCTGAAGCTCAACCTTGTTTTGAACTTCTTTCTTAGACTGCCCAACTTGTTCACAAAGGACTTAACACTGATTTGGATTCATATGGTCATGGGTATGGATTTTTCCTCCCATTACTTGACATCTGCATGTTTCCAGCAGTCAGTGATGAAGTCAGTACTAGGTCTGCTGACACTTGGTCTGTTCTTGGGAGCTCTGAGTGACAGGTATTGTAAACATCCTACACTCTCAGCTGTGGAAGCTAAGAAAGCTGGGAGAAGGCTGTTTACTCTCCCTGACTTGGAAATCATCTGGAGGGCAAGGATGCAATATTGTGTTGATGGAATTTCTGACAACCCGTATTTCATACTTTACATTATGATGTCAGTAAACAAATGATGTCATTAAATCACATCATCAATGTCTTGTGTTCAGACCAAGCATTATGATATGCTTTATCTGCACTGCTGGCTTGAGGGAAACTTAAATAGTAGCAATAATACATTGCAATACTTTCATCTTTAGTCAGCAATTAAAAAAGACTTGTCACACTGTTTGTTTAGAGGTGGCAATACTTAAAGTTGCAGTGTGGACATCCTCAAGTTGACACATCAGTATTGTATTTAATCAAAATTACCCATAAATGGTTGGAACTTGTTTTCTAAGATGTACTTAATTCTCATTTTCTATCCAAAAGAGCAAGAAGCAGAGGTTAGAAGGCAAAAAGGTTCTAGAGGAATTCAAATTTCAGTCTCTTTTCGAAGAAGATCAGAGGTGTCAACATTAACTCCAACTCTAAATTAACTTAATTAAGGATACAAAGGTCTTACACCTTATATTTTCCACTTGGTGTTCCCTACCACTTGCTCCCCAGACTGTATTATACTTTGTGCTTTGTCCTGGCAATCTTTCTCTTCCTCCTTGTGTTTCTTTCATTCTATATGCTGTTAGCCAAGTAGAACTTCTCAGTTTAAATGTACGATAAGCTGGCAAAATAATTTTCCTTTTAAATCTAATATCCTGCTTGAAGTGACCTAGAAGCTGCAATCTCCTCTCTCGAAAAGCAATGTATTTCCTCACCCCTTTTCTTCCTTATTTGTCTCCCCTTCCCACAGTGTCCTGCCTTCCCTGCCCCTGGTCCTGGCCATTCCCTTGGGTCCTCCCTATTGGCTTCTGTACCCCAGCTCTGCCCATGCACCACCCCTGTGCCCTGAGACCCCTGGCCTGTGTGTTCACTCTGCCCCCCTGCCCCTACAGAAAATCCCAGACTCTTCGCTATTCCTGGTCTTTGCCTCTGGTCTTTGCCTCTGGTCCCCATGTGAATGAAGATCTCCTGAGGTCACCATGCAGAGACCATCTTCTTGCCCCCTTTGCCGCTGCTGTGTTGCAGGAGCAGACGAAGCCAGAGCAGGCCTTTGGCTTTCTCAGCAAGGGACAGTGCAGTGACTAGCATTCAGAGGGGAGACTGGGGCACAAGGGCCCTGACCCAGGCTTGGGTAGAGACGCTCTCCGGTAACCCTGCTTGTGGCCTGCCTGCCACCGCAGAAAGCCACAAACTGCAACACCTGCTGCCATGGTCTATACCCTTCAAGTGAGTTTTGCAGCTTTTCTTAAGCAGGGACTCTGGCAGAAACAATATTGTTCCCCTCTTTTCTCTTTTTCCTTGTTTATGGGGAAGGGACACACCTTTTGTGCTCTTTAAAAAATTTTTCATAATATAGTTGAATTCAAAGGTCACCGTCTAATTTCTTCTGCAATAGCATTCTTATGTCTTCAGATCCTGCTGCTTCAGCTTTTTAGAAAAAGCATTTAAATATAAAATCTTCGAAATAAGGGCTTTTAGAAGAGTTTCATTTTCAGAGTTTGGAAAGGGATGGGAGTGGAAAGACAGCAAGAGAATAGTAGAAGAATGTGTAAGGATTTGAAGTAATACTTGCACAAAATGGACAAAAAAGAATTCAAGCTTTTAAGCAGAACTTTTAAAAAGTCAGTTATTTGAAGTAATAATTATTTTTCAGGCTTTGGCTTGCCTTCCTATTGCAAGAAGCAGTAAGAGGGAAAGCCAGGGTCACAGTGCTGTAGCGAAAGACTAAGTTGATGAGTAAAAAGAAGGCTCATGTTTTGTAGAGTTAACCCCTGAAAATTATTTTTTTAAGGAGATGTGAGCTGTTCAGACTAGTCAGACGATAGGGGGTAGCATTTCCTAATACACATGGTTCCCTTGGCAGAGAGAGATTTCTGAGGATGGTGGAGCACAGTTACTTCCTCCACTGCATGACAATACTGATTGTAGACTATGCTGTCCAGAAAAGACAACCTCCTGAAGGAGATACTTGAAGGACAACTTCCTGAATTTCTGAGATGTGGGTTAGTATAGTATTTTTATTTAGATATGCTTAGGGTTTGGAGTCACTATTTTGTGTCAATTTAAAAAAACTTCTCTGTATTTAATATTACTTATCTGTGCATTTAATAGTGAAATTCTATCTTCAGCTTCATCAGTACAAGACTCCGATAGTCCCAACTTTGTCCTACATTCTTCCTGGCCCACACTTTCCTGGCTTTGTACTGACAGGATTTGTTTAAACTGCAAACTAATTCAGTTGCTTGACCCCACTGAAAACTAAATAAGCAAAACAGCTTTTATGTGGATCAGCTGCTTATTCCACCACTGTGCTGTGGCCCGAAATGCAAGTCCTAGTTACTTCTTTCCTGAAGAAGAAAAATTGAGTTTATTTAAAATAGATGATGTAGTCCCAAAACAATAGTGAAATTATAGGATTTTGAGTATTTTATTTGGTATTAAATTATTCTCTTGGTGCTGTCTGAACACAATGGCAAGCATGGCACTAAAATCAATTCAGATAAAATTGTTTTAATTAAAATGTTTCAATTTTTGAACACCATTTATGCTTCTCTTCAAAAGATTTGTTGGTGAAGTCTAATTAAATTGTGTTGCTAGAAGGGAGAAACTGGTAATTTTGCTGTCTCCAGACCTTTAACTGTAAAGGTATCCTCTGATGTACTTGCACCATGCTGAGCACTGTATAAATTGCATCATTTCTAGATCACAAAGGTTTTTTCCCCCCAGGTATTGCTGGCCAAGCCAAAGGCAAACATTATGTCATTTTCTCTTGTTAATCTCAGACTTCAAAGAGTTGAAGATTCTTTCCAGTCTATCAATTAAATATAGAGTTTTTCCATTGTGGAAAAAAATGTGACAGGGCTGTTTCAAAAGCCTGTTGCCAGTAATGAGTTTTGGATTGGGTCCATGGAGACGTAATCTGGATAGCTACCACTGCAAGTCATCTCTGGGAAATTGCTCATTGTAGGCATGGCCTTTTTTCTTGAAAGGTGGTTCTGCCAAGATGCAAAAATGACTTGTTCCAAGTGATTCTTGGCATCGCCCTGGACAATATTATTCTTGTGTGTTAAGCTCAACATGCTACATTGATTGTGTTTCTGTTATTTTTTGTTATGAGGAAGAGGACTGTTCTTGTTGTCACGTTTCCTTATTTCTAAACTTTGTTTGGTTTTGGTTTCTTTGAATTGTTTAAGCTACACTTTTGATCATGTAGTCCTTCAAGGTAATTGTCAAACATCCATTACATTTGGTAATACAGGGAGTGACTGTGGGAAGGAAGAAAGAATATGTGTGATACTTCAGGCAGAGCTGTTGCTTGTACCAAGATTGCAACCTGAACTTGAGGTGAAATATTTCACTTTACAAGTGAAATATTAGAAAAATATTGTATTAAAAGTTTGGAAGAGCTGCTGGTGAGGGAAATGAGAGGTGAAAGGGGACAAGAGGTCATTGACTTGTCATCCAAAGGGTGAAAAGTAATATAATGTTGATTTTAAGTGTAAACACTTCCTTTATGATGCAGTGAAAGAAAGCAGCAGTTTCCCCTAATGCTTGTACAAAAGTCAAGTTCTGTTTTATGCAGTAAATCTCTCTGTCACTGATTCTAATTCAGTACAGGAGAATTTAAAAGTCTGTTACAAGCTATTCTGCTTTGAAGACCTATACCAAAATTGAAAAAGCAAAAAGAGTTTGCTTTGAATGAAGAAGAAAACCACATTATGTGGACTTCAGTTCTAATTGCCCTGAAATGAGAGATGGAGTTCTGGATCTGAGTTTTCTCTGTGTGGTGATTGAGATAAAAACATGTAAAAGCAACTGTCCTTCTGCAGAATGCAAACAGGTGTGGAACATCTGCAGTACAAATATCCATTCATATGCAAACAAATGTTTTTACAGCTTAAAAATACATTAACTTAAAATCTGATCAGACACTTTGATTCGGGTTTTATTCAAAATTAGGTTTTGTTTTTAAAAAATCTTCTTATGTAAACTGATTCTCATAAAAATAATGTTTAATTAAACAGAATGCAAAAGCTGAAGTTTCTTTTACTCTTGTGAAGGTTTTGGTTCTTGTCAACTCTGGGCTCCATCCAAGACCTACTTAGCTACAGTTAAGCTTTTGTTTCCTTGGTTTTGACCTTTGGTTTAAGGATGTTAGCATGAATTAAATGGAAATATGCTTTTCTAGCAAACACTTCATGGAATAAGCAAGCTTCAACTGAGCAGTGCAATCTGTAACTACAAAGCTGAGGACTAGCTTATTTTAAATAGTGTAATATGATAGCTAAATTACACTTTATTTAACTCTTCAAAAATGAGAGAAGAGTGAGGCTGTGTTGTGTAAGCATTATGTTTGCGATGCTGACTCTACTTTACAAGAAGATGCAATTTTGTTCCTGCTTAAGCTAATAGGGGATTTTTGTTTGCTGCCTTGGTGCTGTGATTAAACTGTTAAAATAACACTGCAGAGAGCTGGGCTCTAATCCTGGTTTTGGACAGGCTCTGTGCTTTCTCCATTGTGAAAAAGATGACAGTTCCTCTGTAAAGGCAGAACCCCATGTTGTTGATCAGTCTCATTGCAATAAAGCATGCTTTCTAAAATCATGCCATCACAGGCTAGTGTGTCTCATTGTGTTTCAGCCTTTCCCTGTGATTTGGATTGCACTGCCTGCTTGTATTGCTGGGAGAGCAGAAAGGATGTTAGAGACCTAATACAGGGTTATTGTAAAGGCTGCTGAGAACTCCTGCTTGTGCTTCTGTTGTGATGCTGTCCTCCTGTGGATGACAAGAGGGCATACAGAACTTTTAGTGGTTTTAAGTATGTGCTTGTAGGGCAGCCACAGTTCGTACAGGTGTACTGGGCCCGCTGAGGTATTGAGATCCACCGAGTTACGGCACTGTGGGAATTGACTCCAAGCCATCCTCACCCTGCTTTGAGACCCTGGGTATATTTTTAGCTATGGGAGCATCCAGCTGACCTTGTTTCATTATTCAGTTTAAGAGAAGTACACTGAGTATTGTCACCAACCAAGGATTTTTGGGCTTTCCATCATTTAAAGGCTGCATTTCACCAGTTGTTTCTGTATAGCCTAGAGCATCTGCTGGCTCAGGTGTTTTGAAAAAGGGCTGCTAAAATAACTCAGCTCTGATGGGCAAAGAATAGGTTGATGTTGACAAATGAAATAATTTCAGGATCTCTGAAATTCATGTTCTGTTTCTTGGCTAGGAATAGATGGCCCTTTATAGCTATGAGCTTTGTAAATAGTTGAACTTTGTGCAGCTTGCCTAACTTGCAAGGATGTTGGGATGCCACTAGATTTTATGCTTATTTCACAAAGTGCAGATGAAATACGCACAGTGGTAAATTTTTTTCTTGTATGTGACCATACTCACAGCATAGATTTAATGGAGCTGCTAATTAAGATCTTGCTGCTTGACTATGTGCAGTTTAATGTGAAGTATTTAAAAGATTTGTAGATGTGGCACTTGGAGACGTGGTTTAGTAGTGGACTTGGCAGTGTTAGGTTTATGGTTGGACTTGATGATATTAAAGGCCCTTTCTTACCTCAATAATTCAATGATCCTAGAACTCTGATTGATGAAAAGCTACGATATGCTTTGTGCCTGCATGAAAGAGCAGATCAAATCTAAATTGAAATAGGTCATGTTTTACTGCTTTAGGGTAATTGTGTGTAGCATAAAGCTTTTACATTAGAAGTGACAAACCCAGCGGTCTCCATTGCCAGTCAGAGCAGGTGTGTCACAGTGTATAGATCTGCAAAAGCAGGAGTGACCAAACTTATCTGTTCTTCACTGAAGTCCTGACATTCACGAAAAGTCCAACAGCTACTCGTGTCCGTGGCTAGAAGTCTTGACTCCTGGGGACCTTGGCCCTTCTGATCCCAGGAAAGGGCTCTCCAGAGGGTATTTATTACTTTCCCCATTGAAAGTGAGAAGTATCAGCTGGCTTTTGTGATCAGCCTTGCTGAAGTTTGCATGCTCTAAAGTCTTAGCAGGTAACCAGACCAAGGGGAGCTTGGTGACTCTGTACCTTGAGAGACAAGCTCTACTGCTAAGACACACCTATTTTCTGATACTTCCAGTGGCAAATCTTATCCCAACAGTGTCTTTTCTCTTATGCTTAAAGGTTTTTCCTCTCCTGCACAGGTGGGGGAGTGTGTTAGCCCAAATGCTCTTCAGCTCTTCACACTGTCCTTAAGTTTGGAGACTTGGTTAGAGCTATGTGAACTTGCCATGTCACATGGCCTAGTTAGGATAGGAGAGGAGCAGTACTGAAACTCAGAAAAATCTGCTAAGATTTTTCTATGAACTTCTGGGCTTTTCCAAGTGGTAGAGAAAAAAAGGTCAAAAATTAGGAGTATTAAAGACAAATTGATGTCTGAACTGCCAGTTCAGGAAACTACAGAGACAAACTGAATGGAAAGTTTTCCCCTAAGGTCCCCATGGAATTTCTAAAGACAAATCTAAATGGAGAACAGCATGGATTTACATCCTTGTCTACAGGAACAGAATAACTATTTGCAGCCAGAAAAGAAACTCCAGGTTCTTGGCAGAAAAAGAAAGAGGTCCAGCTCAGAGACTTGAACTGAGTTGATTTAAAGTCTTTCAGGGCCAAGTGTAAGGTACCCTTTTATGTGTACACTAGAACAAATTTGTGAAAATGCAAAGGTGGGAGATGAAAAATGTTGCTTAGTACTTGAAAATATGTGTACATGGATTTGGTTTGATTTGAGTATTTCTGCGAGCTCCAATGTAGTATGCCAAATGCACTGCTTACAATAAGCAAGGTAATTACCTTTAAAGGCATATAATATATTGCCACTTCCAATTGCAGTCTGCAACTTAAAAACAAGACTTATTTTGAGTATTTTAACAAAAATGCCATTTCTGTTTCACACTTTAATCTGAAATGACAGGAAAGGTAGTTGATGCTATCACCATCTCCCAGTTTGAGCAATCTGAAAAATATATGTGGATTTTAGGTGCACAAAACTTCACAATGATTTCTTGATTTCTGTGGGGAGTAGTTTTGGGTTTTGGTTTGTTTTGGTTTTGTGGGTGGGGTTTTTAATGTTTTGGTTTTGTGTTTTGGTTTTGTGTTTGGTTGTTTTGTGGTTTATTTTTTTTTCCTTTTTTAGTAGATCATGCTGTTCTTTTGATCTGTTTGATGTTTCTGGTATCGTTTAAAGCATCATTAGGCTGGTTTTACTCCCTTCACTTCCCTTGCTCTCTCTCTCTCTCTCTCTCTCTCTCTCTAGTCTGTATTTGTGCCTAGGGAAGCAGGAAGAGTAAGGATTTTACTTCTGTCCATTTGAGTGAAGATTCCTGTTCTGTGCAGAGATTTTTGGTGAGGCCTTTGCAGGCTTTTGTGGATGGGTACTAAACCAGCAATTAGTTCTGCAGTATGTGAGAGAGTGCATCATGGACTGTGTGCTCTGAGGCTTGTACAGAGCAAGATCCAGCAAGGCAGTGGCAGTAGACTGGGCTCTGCTTCCTCAAAGCCTTCCCCTCCAATACCGCTGCTAAACTTTAAACAGACTTTGCAGGACTGTCCGGTTTCATTTCTCTTCAGATTAACCAGAAAGATGGAAAAATGCATATGGCTGTCACCAGTAGTGATAGTTCACATGGCTTAGCAATCTAAGGTGTATTTTTAATGTCTGCTTTTCTAAAGAGAATTTGAAAGAGCAGGGGAGAAAGCTTCACTTTTTCAAGCAGGAACATTGGCTTTTTTGTTGCCTGGCTCTGGGGACTTGCCTATTCATGGACTTACTCTGAACAGCTCTCCACGATGTTCCTGTGAGTAGAACAGGGGCTTTGAAAAATAGTTCCATATTTGTATGGAACATCCATTGTATTTGAAATGCACTCTGCTTTAATACTAACAGACTTTAGGCAGAGACAAGTTCTTGACACTTTGTTGAAAACAAAGTCTTTTTTATGGAAATATTTTCTACTTTGAAAGAATTTTTGAGAAATGTGCTTGGATCCAGACTGTGGTTTGTGTGTGAACAGAGAGGGGAGACCTGCAGCACAGGCACTGGGACTCAAATGGGATGTGGGAGATTGAAATGCACATGTCTCTTACTTGATTCAAAAATGAAAGCAAGTCTTGAGATCAAATACAGTTCTTGTTCACTATGGTGTCCTTGACATTTAGCTTGCTTGAGAGTATATTTTTCAAATTCAATCATCCTAATTTCTCATTTCCTTAAATACAGAAGCATCCAAACAATTACATTTGTGATATAATTTTTGTGGGAAAGGAAGGCTGAGGAAAGAGTCAGTCACGGGCTGGTCATGCACAAAGTAGAGAGGCATTTTTCACAAGGCCAAAAGGTACAACTTGATCCTTGCTGATGCTGGCACACCTGTGGAAATCAACATCCAGCAGATGGGAGTATACCCTTCTGATATTGTGCCTTTAAACTACGTCCTCCTCCGGAGTAGTGTTTTGGAGGTAGCTCTGCAGCATCTGTAAGGTTCATCCAGTGCTGTGGTGCAGGACAGGATCTGACCATGTTCCTGCTGGTCCTCAGGGTGGCTGATGCGAAGGGACCAGAGGCAGGACTGTGAGAACAGAGCAGAAAATAAGTTCAATAACATGGATCTATGTTTGGGGATTTTTTTGTCACTGGAGGCTGCAGGACAGATGGAGGCAGAGGCTGCCCCTGCTGCCTCTGTAATGTTAAAAAATAATAATAATAAACCAGTCTTCAGCGCTGCTGCTGGTTTGGTAGGATGCAAATTTGCTGTTCTCTCTCAGCACTGTTCTCCATCCAGCTGAAAAGCATCTTTTTCTATGGAATTGAAAGAAATAAAATTGTTTCCTCAGTCATCCATGGGACCTACCTGTTGTCTCAAGGTACAGTCAGGTGCAGCCAGCCAGCCTCCTCCACCATTGCCCAGGTACCACACAACCTTCATCTGCCAAGGGACTCATCCTTTGGCTCAGATATGTGAGGTAACTGCCTTACACTGCCTTGAGGAGAAACTGGAAATAATTGGAAGTAATGATCTACTAATAAAGGTCGAGTTTTAATGAGCAGAGACATGGCCTAGCTTAATAACTTCTGATTTCTGTTTCAGGACAAGAAAAGTGATTTGCTTCAAGGTGAATGCTGTACACTGCTTTGTCTCTTTGCTCGTTTAGGATTTAGGCAATAAATAGTTAAGGCAGTCTGAATTTTTTCTTTTTTTTTTTCAGCTAGCTTGTCTGTGAATTATAGCAGATTTGACCTATTTTTGGAGAGTTTTGAGGCAGAGATGCTTACAACAGCTTACAGAAAGGACAAGACTCACTTTTGTAAAATTCTCCTCAATGTGCTGGCATCTGCGTAACTCAGCGTTGCTGATGTTTGGTCTCTAGATTTCAGGAACTTCTTTTTTTGCCAGTCGTCTCCCCGTTTCTGGAGGTCGGGAGAGGCAAGACCTTCCAGCCTGGTGAAAGCACAAAACTTGATTGTGTTTTCAGATGAAGCTCCAGCTGCAAGCTGCACAGCCAACAGAGGCTAGCAATGGTCACACCATACATCTTGCAACTTTTTTCAATCAATTTTTGTCACCCCACAAGTACTACCTTGTCTGTTCCACTACATTCTGGAAGAATTCTTTGCGGTAAGACAACAAAGGACAAGATGATAGCATTATACCATCTGAGATGGCTTTCTAAGAATGGTTTGAGACTCCAAATCACTCCTTTCATGCAGGAAAGAGAAATGTTTTATTTGAGGAAGTGGTGGACAACTCTTAAGCCTGGAGCTTTCAATGAGAGTTTGTTTCCTATTTTCATCTTGCTGAAATTCAAGATGAATTTTTCTATCAAAATTTCTGTTTATAATTGGGCAATAAAGACAGAATGCTGGGGGTCTGTGGAAGGCTTCACTTTTTATACTTCTTGTAAGAAAAAGTCGGGATTGTTAATTTATGTTAGAAGAAAGCACAGTGTGCTGGCTTGTCTGTCAGTGCAGTCAGTATTTCATCCATCTGCTTAGGCTTTCTGTCTGCATCCAGCCGAGTTGGGCAGTGTGGTTGTGTTGATTTCTGCATGCAACACAGGGTTTCACTGGGCAGAGACTATGCTATTTAAAGTCTAATCATCTTTATCATTTGAATGGGGGTGGAGGGGAGGAATGCAGAAATGCAATTTTGTGTGTGTGCTTCATGTCTGCTGCCACACAACTTCTGTGGCAGCCACTGGGAAAGCACACTTGTCTCAGGCTTAGCACCCTGGTCTTAGTGTGTCTTACAACAAGCACTGATTTTTTTTTTTTTATTGTAACTTATTATTGTGGTGGGGGTTTTTTTAGTTTAGTTGGGTTTTTTGTCGGGGGGAGAGTAGTGAGGGGTTTTTTTCTTTTTTTAATTTCTCTAACAGGAAGCTCCAAGCTTTTGGCGCTCAGGATCAAACGGTTCTGGTGAGTGCTGCACTTCAGGCCTTCATACCTGGGTATGGACTTACTGAGGGAGTGACCAGCTCTGCTTGAGCTGTGAGCTTGAAACACTTGTGGGTGGTTAGAAATCAGAAGATTGGCCTTGTGGTGTGTTAAGGCAACTGTACGACCAATGCAATGAGCATTCACAAGTCAAGAAGATGTGGAATTGCAAAATGTGTGCTGTATCAACCCAGACACAGCTTGGCAGTAATTGCTGTAGGATATCTAAATTAAGCAATGAGGCTTCTGTGGTGGCAAGTGCTAGGAAAGACTTCGCAATGTACATCAGCTCCTCCCAGACCCAAATGCACTTTTACATTCAAGGGGGAGTTGTCAGCATTGAGATCCTCACAAACAAGCTACTGAGGCCCTAAATCAGCAAAATACTTTAAGGCATATCCTTAAGCACTTTGTTGTTGATGAGGGGGGACATAAGCTCTTAATTATTTGTGCTGAACCAGGGAGCTGGGAGGCTTCTTGAGTGTCTTTTAAAACACTTAAACGCTTGCTGTGTCCTGAAATGCAGAGCCTGAGATGCTGCTGCCTCACCCTCTCTCAAGCTGCACTTGTCCTCTGTGAATATGCTCTCTAACCTTCAAGTAACTTGCCTTGCATCTGATTCTTTGTGGGAATTTTGCCTATCCCAAGTGCTTATCAGTTTAGAGGAATAGGTATGATGCCATGTTCAACTTTAACTGGAACATTTTTGATAACTGTCTGTCGTATTCAAATACTGCTGAGCATGGGATTATTAAATAATCTGAAAGACAAATGGAGGATGAAGCCAGGAGGGGAACTGACTTTGCCTTTTATGCATTTGCATCTATATCATAACCAGCTATTGGTAGATACTTCATCCCTATCAGCACAGCTAGCATTTTGGAGTTCACCACAGGAGGCAGAAAAAGGGAGAAAAGAACTCCCCATCCCCTCCCCAAAGCAGCAGGCAGTTGCAGCTGTTCTCAAGGAGAAGGCTTGTGTCAGCAGATCTTATACAGCTATGCTCAAAAAGTTTGTGTCAGCAGCCATAAAAGCTGGCCCATCAGCATTTCTGTTTTATTCCATACACAAAATGCATATTACTGAACAATTATGCCAAAGGCAGGGAATACTTCTTGATAGCACAACTTGAAGTAGCATCTCCCTGTGGGAGCAATCATGTCACATGCCACAGAAGCCTGTGTGGGTTTAGATGTAAATCCTTGTTGTGGGTACTTACTGGAAGGTTGTGTTGGGAACTAAGTCATTTGGTGTTACATTGTGGCCAAGGTAGTCTTGGCCTGATCCAAAGTTCATGGAAAGTAGTGAATTGCTTGTAATTCTAAAAAGCTTGTTCAAGCATGCTCCCCAAAAGCACATTCATTATAAAGGAAGCTTAGTGATGTTTAGATTTTTGGCCTCCAAAGTCTTCAGAGAATACATAAAACACACAGTGATTTTGGTGTGCAGTTCAGTCTAGCTGGTGTAAAGAGTAGAATGGAGAACTAGGGTGAATTTTGAATAAAAATTGGTTTACTGCTTTAATATATGTTTACTGCTCTATCTCAATCACCATTTAACTGTTTTAGTTGTCTCTATTAAGAAAGATGTTTTTATTCCTCTTTTGTCAGAAGTCACAGTTCAAAACAATTATTGAATAACTTTGGTGGAGAAACAGAGTTGGGTTTTAATTTCACTCTTTATTGAATGAACCCTGCTTTTCTCTCCTGTCAACAGGCAACAACTTGCTGCACAGTCCTCCCCTCTGATTATGGTAAGCGCAAGTTTTATAAGAAATAAACCAAAGAAACCCAAGCAAAACATCATGCTTAAAGTAGTTAAGGAAGTAGGAGAAGAGAAGCATTAAAATCCACAGACACTCATTGTGGATTTGATACCTATCCATATACAGGAGCTTGACTAATTAATTGCGTGAGTCTCCCAAGTCTGATTTCTGATAATACAAACTTCTTTGGACGTGGGGACTCTGGTGATCCAAATCAGTGTGGAAATCGCTGTGATGCTGAGATCCGCCTTGCCTACTTGTTGGTTGTTACCAGTCTGCTGCTGGAGGTAACTACTGCCAACCCCTCAGCCAGCAGAGCAGATTTTATGAGGCACCCATTTCTTTTAAGCAGCCTTCGATAGTATTTATGATAGACCTGGATACCTGTGTGAGGCAATGAAGGGAATGCAAGGATTAGGTGTGCTCAGAAGTTTGCACCCAGGCCACTGATGCCAGGTGATAATCTCCAGCCAGGAGGGGGGGTGTGTGTGTGTATGTGTCACTATAACAACTTCACAAACAAGAAACAAAACAACAAACCCCAAAACAAAACAAAAAGCACACACACAAAAAAACCCCACCATCAACAGGAACAGCCAAGTTTGTTGTGAAGTCATCTGATGGTGGACTTGAAGGATCAGAAGGCGGACTTAAAAGAAGACCCTGTCTATGGAAGAGCTAACATAAGTTTTAACATAACAATACCAAAGGCTGCAAGGTAGAAGAAATGTTTTCATGGCCTTTCCCTCTCCCTTTCCCCTTTCCTTTCTCTTTTCCTGTTTTTCTTTTTCTTTCCCTTTCCCCTTTCTCCTTTCCCTTTCTCCTTTCCCTTTCTCCTTAAATCATGAGACTCTCAGAAAAAAATAGAAAATATCAAGTCATTACATATGCAGTATTTTCTGTTTTCTCCATGGACCTTCTAGTAATATGGTATTCAGTCAAATCAGATAAATGAATACAACAGATTTTACTGTGTTGTGTTTATGAGAGAATGACCTAATTATTAATTTGTAGCCATATATGCAGGCACAATCTTGTTCATCTCAGAAAATGAAAACAAATGCCCTGAGGACTAACTGTGGGTGTTTCTATATAAGCTAAAGAATAGTTCTGATATCATGCCATCTTGAATATCCACCAGTGACCAGTGATTTGTTTTCTCAAAATCTCCTCTACAGTAGTACCTCTGTTGCTCTGATGTGCAGGATACCACCTGCCTTCTGTCATGTGGGTTCAGAGTCGGCACTGGCCAAGAACATTTGTAGGTACCACACACTGTTTCCATTGCGTTCCTCATCTGCACACCTTCCTGCAAATTATCGAGAAGCTAAGATGTCCTCTCTCCATTGGTTCGTGGTGTCCATGAAGTGGGTGAAACTAGAGGAGAAAAGCTCTTGAGAATTTTTAATCCTGTAATGTTTCAACAATTCAAATAACTCTAGTGACTCATGAAGAGATGAGGGGCACCAACTGTTTCTCTTTAAGAAACCTGTCTAACTGCCTAGGAGAGAGGAAAGGAAGGGGATCAAGCTGATTCACTTGAAAAATGAAGGCAGTTTCCTCTCTGTCCAGCCAACCTTAGTGTCTTTAAAAACACTTTTTCCTAATACAGAGCTTAAATTCATTTTTTTGGTTTCAGCTTCAGACCTTGACACTAATGTAACTAATCCCAGTGAAAATATTTCTCTTCCTTTCAATCATTTTTTCCCTGTGAATATCTTTATAGTTATTTAGCTCTTTCCTTTAATTATTTTCCCTTTAGGCCAAATAAATTTAGTTCTTGTTATCTTACTTTCAAATTGTATTTTTAAATAACAAAGCAGTGTTAAATATAGTTTAAATCAGACAACATAACGCATCTGAGATTTCACAATAATTTCAAAATTAGTCTTTAGAAGACAGTAGTGTCCATTTTACTAAGACCAGCAATAAAATGTTATTAATTAGTCCCTTATCAGAAATTTTTGAACATTTGAAATAATAACTGTCTTTTAAAAGTAATTTACTATGTGTTACTGGCATATAAAAGCCTATTGTCAGAATTCACATGAATTCTCCATTCTCTTTTAATACTAATTACAATGACTATTTGAGTGTTTAATTTTTAAACACTGAATTAATTTTTCTTTTGCTTGTTAAAACACTGTGAAATAATAGCTTGGAAAATTTTGTGACATTTGACATTGGATTTCATAATGCCTAATGGGAGGTATTGCACGTTGCCTCACATCCTGCTTTGGTAATGTTAATGCTGTTCGTTCTTTAGCAAGAATGGGGCTGGGAAGAAGTCCAGGCTTATCCATCTATTCCTGAGGGAACTGGAAGATCCAGGAGATTATGGGATTCAGAGATTCTTAACTTTTAAAGCATTTGTTTGAATTGCTAGTAACTGAAAAGTTTAATATAATAAATATATTTACAAAGGTTCTTACATACAGTTTGTATACCAAACAGATGTAGGATTTGAAGGAATACTAAGTAAGTTTGCTGACAATACAGAATTGGGAGGAACTGTTGACTTGGAGGCAGGGAAGCCCTGCAGGGAGACCTTGACAAATTAGAGAAATAGGCAGTCAACAACCGTGTGAAGTTTTAACATCTGCTCTTGGGATGGGGCAACCCAGGATGTGAGTTTGTGCTAGGGAACAAGCTCCTGGAGAGCAGCTGGAGAGCACGGAAAGAGACCTGGGAGTCCTGGTTGATGGCAAGTTGAACATGAGCCAGCAGTGCCCTGGCAGCCAGGAGGGCCAACCCTGTCCTGGGGGGCATCAGGCACAGCATGGCCAGCCGGGCAAGGGAGGGATTGTCCCCTCTGCTCTGCACTGGGGCGGCCTCACCTCGAGTGCTGGCGGCAGTTTTGGGTGCCACAATGTGAGAAAGACATTGAACTATTAGAGAGTGTCCAAAGGAGGGCAACAAAGATGGTGAAGGGCCTTGAGGGGAAGCCGTGTGAGGAGTGGCTGAGGGCACTTGGTCTGTTCAGCCTGGAGGAGACTGAGGGGAGACCTCATTGCAGCTACAATTTCCTTATGAGGGGAAGAGGAGGGGCAGACACTGATCTCTCTGTGGTGACCAGTGACAGGACCTGAGGGAATGGCCTGAAGTTGTGTCAGGGGAGGTTTAGTTTGGATTTTAGTAAAAGGTTCTTCACCTAGAGGGTGTCTGGGCACTGGAACAGGCTCCCCAGGGAAGTGGTCACAGCACCAGCCTGACAGAGTTCAAGAAGCATTTGGACAATCCTTTCAGGCACATGCTGTTTGGACTTGCATGATCCTTGTGGGTCTCTTTCAACTCAGGATATTCTGTAACTCTATGAAGTGGTACCCTGCAGTGAGTTTTTCAGTGGATATTCTCCCCTGAAAAAGTCACATAGCAGTTAACAAAGATCTAACAACTGGAATTTTATGGAAATTATCTCTTAGCTCAGTAATACATTGCTGCCTATTTGATTTGTTCACTGTAGTTTTTACATACAATATTGCTAAGTCATTACCTGGTGGTGTATATAGATCTTCTGTTAAGCTCAGATTTGTTGATACTCTGTTGAAATTAAAAGGGGAAGTGATGTGGGTTAAAGGTCTATCACTGCTTCCTCACTAAGATCTTGACTACCACTATTTAAAACTTCTAAGTGCAGAGGCAGAGTTACTGAGATGCCTGCAACATGACTAAAAAATATTCTGAAGATGGATCTTTTGAATGGTTTGACCAATAATTTGAGCTTTGCAAAGTCACACCTTTAGCTCCAAGCACTGGATATTTCAAAGCAGGCTTATAATGTGTGATGGAAGTTTACTTTTTTCAGGTGACAGTCTAAACACATTGCCAATAAACCTAGTTTAAATTTACTAAGCAAGTAAGCCATAAAATAAAGTCTACAGAGGTATATAAAACCAGGGTTGCTTGGATTTACTGACAATAGATGCATGATGAGGATTATTAAGAGAAAATTTATGCTGATTTTCTAATAACTCGCTGCTAAAATATGTATTTCAGGCAGTTCTGTCAGCTTTATTCTTTTTAATTTTGGTCTAAAGATTTTTATCTGATGCGATTGTTTCCTTTGGGGATTATAAAATGCATAAATTTCTCAAGATGAGAGAGTTTCTGTGATTCATTTTTCTTGGGCTCTGTTGGTTAAGATAAAACTCCTCATCAGTGTCTGTAGTGTTGTTTTTTACTCCGAATTCTTCTCTTAAATCTTCCGTTTACTTTAAAACTACCTATAGCATAGAAAAAGTTTCCTTTCCGTATGAGTGCAGGAGGTCTGTGTACTTGTGTGGATATAGGAAGCCTTACCCTTTTCATAGGTGGAAAGAAATGGGGTTTGAATTCCATAATTTTGTTTGTATTATAGCTAAGCTCAGCCTGTGATCATGTTGAAAGAAGCTAGAAACTGAAGTCTTCTGGGAAAAGCTTGTGCCCTAAAACTAAATGTCTATTGTTTTATCTAAATTTTCAAATGCAAGTGATTTAAGCCTCATATCTTTAAAATAAGTATTAAAACTGTGTTCATCCTACCCATGACAAAGATGTGTCTTGCTTGTCCAGCACAAGCAAATGCAGGCCCTGGTCTGTCTGGATTCTTGCTTCTGGTTCAAAACTGACCAGCCCTGTGTAGATGTAACTACACTTAAGACTTCCTCTAATGTCTGGAAAGACCTTATAGAATCAAAAATTAGACGACTAAATTTTACTATTTCTTGGAAATGGGTTGGTGAAAGTTGATACAGATTCTCGTTTAATTTCTTCTGAATTACTGTGACTTTCCAGTACTAGCCTGCAGAAGCAACAAGAAACTCTGGCTGGGTTCAGTTCAGATCCTTGAGCACAGTTTTTTACTACATATCCTACTAGCCTCCAGCTGCTGCTCCAGAAGATTCTGTTAAATCCTGTGTCCTACCTACCAGCCTTGTCTGGGTGTTCTGGTTACAATGGTGTCTGTTGTGGATCAAGCTGAATCAGTCTCCAGGGTCTATTGACTATGTCTGCCTTGACTTCACAGGTAGTTCACACCCCCAGCTCTCAGGCAGACACGGTGTCCAGTGCTAGCCAAGATTCCCTTGTGCTGTCTTCCTTGTTCCTAGTTACTGTTCCAAAAGACACTGGTCTCACAGAAGTCTCATGTCACCTGCAAGCCCTGTCTGGACTTCAGAGTGTCTCAGAAGTATTATACACTCTTTCATCTACAAGTTGGTGTCAAAGCAGAGGGCTCTGCTCTGTTACCAAACAACCACAGCTGACCTGTTGTCCTTTTGAAGAAGAGATTCCTAGAGATGAACTGGTAGCAGCCTGTTCCACCTTCAGGAAACTGCATGTATTAAGGGATGGGATTGATTTCACCTAACTTTAGACATCAAACTCTTAGCTAGTCTACGGAAGGAGTCTAGACAACTAGCTTAGTAATATAAAAAGAGTTTTGTGATGAGGAGATGGCTGAGTTGAGTGAGAGGATGGTGCCTACTTCTTCCTCATGGCTGAAGAGCAAACCTGGGTGGCTGATTTGAACTGCAGCCGCGGAGTGTACACCTACATGGTCTGCTAATGACACCATGGTTAGACTGCATGTGTGCACTAAGGCACAGCCAGGCACAGGAACAGCCCAGGAACTCAAGTGTGCAGGGTGCTTTGTCTGTTGGTGTGTCAGAGACTGCACCACAGCAAGCGCCCGGGCACTGCCTGTGGGACAGCAGGGGGGAAGGAGGTGAAGCAGGCCCTGCTCCTGGCCACTTAGGAGAAGACTCCTAGCAGGTAGATAGATAAGGCTTTAAGACATTTCCATTGACGATATGAAGGTAGCTAGCCAGGTGTGAATCCATGCCTGGGAAATCTACTATATGAGCAGGGCTACAGCCCACTAAACTATCCCTACCCTCTCTCAAACACCCATTTATGAGCTTAATGACTATGTGAAGCCATTTTATGTGAAATTCAGTGTGGACTGGTTGCCTAAATATTTACCCAGTTTCTCAGGGCAGGCCATGGCATATGCTAAGTTCCACCTTGCTGCTATACTACAGTAGTATTTATGCACATTACCCTTAATAAGGTTAACTGAAACTTTTCTAGAATGGTTGCATTAAGTCTAAAATGTAGACATAGTTCCTTCACAAGGAATTTCCTATAGTTCTCGAGCAATCCTCAGAGGCAAATTACGAAACTTGAAGACATTTCCTCCTTGTAGCAGGCAGAAGTTTGCTGGGGAAAGTCCTGTGATGCTGGCCTTGGGCTGACCAACCAAGTATACAAGATTGTTGTGTATGAGTATGTTGCAAACTTCATAGTTGTATGATGATCTAAAAACTGACTCCTTTTTTGTTCTCTTTGTCATCCTGTCATCCTACTATAGATCTATATATATACCCACACATGCATAGCCACAGAGTTATATATGCAAACACACTGTAATGGGGAACGGGAGTGGCTGTTCTCATAGTTCTATTTGCAAAGCTAAAACTAGGCTTTTGATGTTAAAAATGGTGTACCGTGCCCAGAGCAGTGGTTCAGCTTTGCCTCCTCTCCCTGTTTGCTGGGTAACCATAGCTACTGCACTTTCCTTAGCAAGAACAGATTTGTGAGAGATTCCTTCTTGCAGAATTACTGATGTAATTATTTTACAAATACCAGCAGGAAGCTTCTGCAATGGAAGTCCAGTTTCTTCTACTGCTTCAGCCTGTTTCCTGCCATACCTGCTCAAGCCATGAGCAAAACCTGCCCCTGGTTTGCTCAATCACATACCTGTCATCCCTTTAAATAGTTTTGGTTGACAGGAGCAGCTGACACCACTTGTCCCTGATCTAAAGAAAATAACCAGTAGTTCTGCTTCTGCTGAGTATGTTGATGTTCAGCCATAAATCCGAATAGATTGATTATCCTGAGTTGTTTTTACCAGCTATTGGAGATGCAAGTGTTAAAAAAGTACAAGCCTCTTCATAAAAAGCATGCAAGGATTTCAGGTCTCCTGCAGACAAGGCAAGCCAGGGGGGAGAATAAATCATCACAGGCACTGTGGTACTGATGATTTGTATTCTTGTAGCACCTATTCCTTAGTCCTGAAGAGACACAAAATAAAAGGTATTCCCCTGCCCCAAATGATGGATAATCTTGGCACAACAGAAGGAAAATAGCAGATAGGTATAGATGCATCAGGGAATACAGTCAGCCTGGGTCAGGATAATACCAACCTTAGCTTAGCAACTGTCTAACTTCAGTTGAATTTTTGAGGCTTTATGACTTTGGAACATTTCAATATGGAGATACAACACAAACACTGTCATTGTGCTATCATTAAAAAAAAAAAAAAAGAAGACTGTTTTGTAGTGATGTCTGAAGTGGCCACATAAAAACAGAGACTAGACAAGAACAAGGGAATAAAGGTAGGTATTTATTTGAAGGCCCTTCAAAGGTACACCCTGGGGAGTCCAGAGGCTACTCTCAAGATGGACTGCAGGTTACGAGTTCTTCTCACTTTTGTAAGTTTGGTTCATTTGCATATCAGGGTTAATTCTCCAATTAAAGCTTCAGATAATGATGTAATTTCCCCAAGTTTACCCCCCTTCTAAGATGTTGGTTTACACATTTTGGTCCTAGGACAGTCTGAGTGTCCTTGAAGAGCAGGCTTGGAGAGGCTTTGTTATGTCTCACTAGCATGAGAGAGCAGAAGTTAACCGGCTACAAGAAACTTCAGTTACGCACTAGGCAATACAGGATTTGAAAAACATGAAAGTTAAAACCTAAGGCATCAGTAACATTTCTAATATGTAAGGAAAGGTTAGATTTTCTTTATTCTTTTAGTGCTACCTATTTGCAGTGTGGTTCTTGTGTGTATAACTCACTGCTGTAATTGCTGTGACCCACCTACAAACCAATGCACTGCCACAAAAGTAAAAATTAAGCAACAATTATGCCTTAGTGCAGGAGTCTACAGCCTTGCTACTGATGGGTACTCCCATTTTAGTGAGACAGAGAGCCTCAGCTAACTAGCCATCACATGCCTGCAATGGGGCAACTGCTTTCTAGGCTTCCTGAGCTGTGTTGATTAGAATGTCATTGACTGTGATATAACCTGTATTCCCCTGGATATGTCAGATGTCACCAGACACCTGAGCTCAGGCAGCCGAATCACAGCCCTCCTTCCTGCTGTCTAACACTGAAGATGTCTGATCAGAGCCTGCAAACACGGCATACAATCTTCATTTGGGTAACCTCAAGTGTTGGTGTAAGAGTAGCATCTGAAAAAATGGCTTAGTGTTAGAGGGATGCTCAGCCTAGATAGATGCAGAGTTAACATCACACCAGGGACAAAGAACTCGATATGGGAGTGGAAGAAAGCTGATTTTCACTAGCTGGGCTGAGTAGGCAGGGATCCTACACAGCACGTTCTCAGTCAAGTTCTTTAGGTTACCATTTACTCGAACAGCTTGTCAGTGTGGTATTCTTGTTTTGAATGCCTCGTCAGGTGTGTCACATCAAACTGAACACTGTCTTTGTACCCAGTGACTCAGCTTTGCAGGGAATAGGTACAGCAGGAGCTACCGCTCAGGGGGCAGTGCTGTGGGCATTTCTGTAGCCTGTGCTGGTGCCAGCCTGGGTGCAAACCTTCTGCCTTGGCAGCAGGCAAACACACCTGCATCTGGAGAAGCAGGGGTCAGCTCTGCTACCAGACTCTGTGCCCTCGGGGCAGGACTCTGGTATTGATGTGCACTTCATGTGTTGCAGGGGAATAGCCTTGCACAGGATGGGTGATGGTATTTCACAGACCTTTGCCTCATGGGAAGCCAAAGGTAAACCTTGGGGCTAGGAAACCAAGTGATCCATCCCCAAGTCCTGCAGCACCTGCTTGCAGCCCACCAAAGTGAAGGCACATCACTTTCTCAGCTTCCGTCTCATCCACCCTGCCATGCTCTTTATGTTCAATTTTCACATCACTTGGTTGCATTTTGTCTTAGTTTTGAGCTAGTTTTGTAGGTGAACAGTGCTGTTGTACTGCCATATGCTATGTGACTTGCAGCAGTGCCTACATGAGCTGAGATCCTAAGTGTATCACTCAAGGTAAGGGAAGTAGCTTGCCATGGCTTTGTACAGGGGCATGGAACAATAAGTACTTGATTGGAACCTCTGGATGTTGGTTTTATGCAAGCAACAACTGGTTCATTTACAAGGAGAATGAGAGTGATCCTGCTTTTATGAAAAGCAGACAGAAGGAAGGATGTAACTTTATTTCACGGCTCAACCTGTATGATTTTTCTAAATTGTTGTATCACTAAATTTTTTTATCTGTCTCCACTCTTGGATAAAATAAATGCTTTTGGTAAAAAAATTCTTGGTTATTTTAATATATACTTTCTTTGCAAATGAATAGAAAGGGTTAGAAAATGAAGAAGTGGCATTACATATGGTGTGAAACTGTATTATAAGCCGAGATACCCATGGAGGACCAGAACTGTCTCTATTACCATGCAGAAAAAACACAAGAGTATTAATGTCTGATTATATTTGAGGAAACTAGGAATATAGTTTATGGGGGTTTTTTGGAACAAAAATCATAGAGATTGATTTTAAATTTTAGGTTTTAAAGAACATTAGTTATTAAGAGATGTATTGAATTGTGTCCCTTTAGTCTTGTACAGAGTATGCAAAAATTAAATTTTCATGGTGCCATGTACAATGTTACATTTAGCCTTTCTGGTGTTTTTATGCTATGTCAGAATATCAGTGCAACAAAGTTTCAATTTTATAAAGTTGGAGTTGTTCTACATTTTTTTCCCTGATACGCCTGCTTTACAGGGCAAACCACTAACGAGACAGCCTTGTTCCAATATACTTCAAAAAGGTTGTTTTATTGTTTTGTTTTTGTTTTTTTTCTTTTTGGCTGGATTTGTGTGTTTTGTTGGGTATTTGGTTTTTTTTTTAAGTAAAAGATATTTTGATCCTTTAGTAGCAGCTTTTCTAGAATTTAACTCAGAGTAGCCTACTCAGAAAAACTCAATTTCAACACAGATTGAACTACGAAGGATTGAAAGAGTTTACTTATCTTTGAAAAAACCCCCACACCAATGTAACTGTAGAAACATGCCAAATCAATTCTTAAAATCAGAATTACTAGAATCATTTCAGTTGGAAAAGGCCTCTAAGATTATTGAATCCAACCATTAACCCAGCATTGCCAAGTCCCCCACTAAACCGTGACCCTCAGTGCCACATCTACACATCTTTTAAACACCTCCAGGAATGGTGACTCAGCCACTCCCTTGGCCAGCCTGTTTCAGTGCCTGAACAAAGATTCTAGAAGAAGTAGTTACACTAAATATGAATTTTTTCCTTCCCGAGAATAAAAGCAACTATTTGTTAACAGGAAGGATAAAGGGTTTTGTAACTTCCCCAAAAGTATGCAAATGGATTGCATGAGTAAGACCTTAAAGCTGGTGAAGCAATGAAGGCATTCATAGATGTCATGTAAAGCAATTCTTGTAATGATCACTTGGAGCAGTAGCTGGGATGGAGTTAATTTAATTCTTAGCACTTCACATGGTGCTGTGTTACAGATTTGTGGCTAAGGCAGTGTTGGTGAGACTTCAGTGGGTCATCGATTAGTAAGTGTTTGCCCAGCCTCTTTAAGGTTTTCTTTTTCCCACTCTGTCCACCAGTGAGGAGGTAGGGGACACAGCCAGGACAGCTGACACGAACTGGCCTAAGGGATGTCCCACACCATATAGCATCTTGCATAGTAATACAAACTGAGATAGAGGAAGGAAATAGGAGAGGGGGTGGCTTCCTAGATGGCCAGTGTTCAGAGACTGGCTGGTCATCAGTCTGACTATGACAGCTCATGACACACTAACTTCCTCTGGTTGATTTGGGGTTTTTTCCATTTTTTCTTTACCTTTAAAACAATCTTTATCTCAGCCCACAAGTTGTCTCAGTTTTGTTCTTCCTGTTTTCTTCCTCTGCCCTTCTGGAGTGGTAGAGTGAGCAAGCAGCTATGTGGGTGCTTGGCTGCTGGCCAGCATCAGCCCACCACAGTCCTTTTTGTCAGCTGATGTGGGGCTTGAACGGTTTAAGATGACAGATTTGATCAGAGTGTGCTAGACTGAGCTTACAGCTGTTACAGATATTTAGCTGTTACTTGGCAGGCTAGTACTTGCTCTTCCTAGCTCTGATGATGGCATATTTTCTCCCTTACCTGCTCCATTACTTTCTCCCTTTCTTGCTGTACATTGAATTCCAGGGTGTGTGAATGGCTGCTTTCTGCTTTTGCTGCTTTCTGTGGTTTTTGCCTTGCCTAGGAAACCTATGATAAAAGCACTGTCCTGAAGCCAAGCCTGGTATTTGCCCTTGCACCACTGCCTCCCAGTCTCTGGAGAACAGTTTTACGAACCAGCAGCAGTTCTTGCTCTCCTCAGCTGCTTTTTGGGGAGAGTGAAGCACCTCTCCCTTGTACATGGTTGATGTTTCCAGCCTTATTGCAATGACCACTCCGTTTCTTGAACATCCCTACTCAACCAGATGTGGGCTGTGAACCTGATTTTGTTTTCTTGTACAGGCAGCCAGGTGGTAGGGATGTGACATAGAGGTCTGCCCCGAGGCAGCCAATCCCTGGGTGGCCACAGCAGGTACACCTTGAAACATCAGTGGCAGTGCAAGAGGTCGTGCTGGAACACCTCAAAGCATGTGACCATGGATAAGCCCACAGCAGAGCAGCTACCCCCCCCAGAGGGACTGCAGGCACGGGTAAGGCTATGCTGGAGAAGGTTTCTTCTGAAGGAATGTGACCACAGCTAAGTCTATGCCACAGTAGGTATAACCATGAAGAGACTGTAGCTTATAGGTAAGGCTCCATTTGGAGCAGGTACAACCTGCAATCTGTGGATAAGGCAGCTAGGTCAGTAGTGCTGGAAGCGGTCTTGGTGCTTTGTTTTGCAGTTTGCCCTGTTCTTTTGCAGCCATTAAAAGTTAACTGGTAGGTAAGAAAATCATGGTTAGTTTACTACAGTTTATGCTTGGATGAAGCCCTGAAGCTACTGCTGTAAACAAAAGCTCGATTTGTATTTTGAATTTACTGACCATATCTGATAGATAGAGGTAATCAACAGTAGTTAATTCACTGCCTTATGCCTTGTGCCAAACTTGTTTCTGCTTTTGTTTAATGGATGTTTCCATTGTTAAAATACCGAATTTTGGAAAACTAGTTCACCGTCCATTAGGTGGTTATTTGCTTCATTCGCTTTTGAGTATGCTAATTCAGCTATCTCATCTTTCTAAACTCCTCCAGTGGTTAATGGAGCAATGGACTCTTCCAGGATCCTCTTCACTTTGGGATACATTAGCAAGTAGTGCAAGCCAGTGGCAGACCTGAAGAACAAGTCAGTGCTGAGAATCTGACACCCACACTACTAAACTTAGTGATTTTTTTTTTTTCCTTCAGAATAGTCCTAATCCAGTCCCATGGACTGAACACCCATTGCATTTGGAGTGCATTGAGTACACTTCTGGACTCCATCTTCCAGTTTATTTGATCTAAACCAAATAAAGTTTATGTTCCCTGAGACTGTGTGAATGACTAATATGAACCAAAGCCCAGAAGGTGGAAGAATTGGGAACTTATCCTTAAAAGCTCTACTCTCTTCTGATCCAGGCTGAAATAATAACATAGATGCAGCCTCAGAGCACTGATGTCAGATTACAGTTCTGAATTTCTTGCTGTAGCAGTCTCCCCCTTTCTTCACTCCCCATAGAGCAAGTCTGTGAAAACTCAGGAGCTACTTCATTGCAGAAAAGTTGCGTGCTGAGAGTTACGCTGTGACTTCCATGTGACACCACTGCAGTGTGGACCTTCCTGTCTGGCAGGAATGAGCTTTTAAGAGTCTTTCAAAGCAGCCAATTTGTCAGTCATTTATCAGATGGCCAAGCAGAAAAAGCTCATGTAAATTAAAATGTTTCTAGGTGCTGAAGATGAATCACTTCTTGGGTGTCTTTAGATATCTTCAGTGTTTCTGTCTGTATGCAGGTAAGTGAGTTGTGCTCCCTTTATAAAGAAGACAAAGAAAGAGGTACTTCCAGGTGTAGTTTAAGTGGCTATTTAAGGATTAAATGGTTTGTTAACTAAAGTTTCACTTTCTTGCCCCTGATGGTAAGGGTACTCTGAGCAACCATTTAGACATACCCAAAGCTGCATGAGAAACCCACTTCTTTCCATGTTTGAGCCAGACTTCAAAGATATACTTGGGGGTTGGTTTGTGTTTGGTTCATTTTATTGGTGGTGGTGGTTTCTGTTGTGTTGTTTTGGGGTATTTTGTCAGTTTGAATCACTTTTCTCATTTTTTGTGATTTTCATACCCCGTGACCTAATAATGACTACTTTCACATGTTTTATTCAGTTCCTGGTGGTTTTTGCCTCACCCAAAATGTCTCACAAAACCATCACTAGTTCTCACCCCATGGTCACATCTCCAATCCCATTTAATCTCAGGATTCATACAGAAATACTGATGCTGGAACAAGGTTTAATTTATCTCTTGGTGGATGGTTGACAGCATTGACAGCCTGCTGCATATTAACATACTGAATTATCAAGCCCCTTAAAGGAATAATGAATGCTGCTTACACTGACTTTCTGCCAAAAACATCCCTTTGTAATGTAAATGAAAGAACACAGCAAAGCAGTTAGATACACGTCCCACCGCTGTGTCTGCTCAAACACACGGAGCTGAAAAGGGCCGTTCCTATTCTATCTTTTTAGCCCTAACATGATGTTTACATTACCACAGGTGCTTTATTTTTCACTCTGGCACACCGTCAGACCTGTCAAGTATTTCCCTGCTTAAGGAGAGCTACGAGTGGTGTTAGAGTGTGACAAATTCCATAGAACTGTAATACAGAAATGAATCATTGTTTTCATCTGCAGCAGAACAGGGAGATGATCATTGCATTCTAGAAACAGCAAGCACCTGCATGAGAGTGAATTGCTTGTGTCAGAGTTTGAACCAGCTCCCAAAAAACCCATCCAGAACACTCAATATTGTTACTCATGCAAGGCTGGCAATCTTTTTTTTAAATCTTGTTTCCTTTGAAGAATTTGTTTAATGAACAGAAATGTGCATCATGCTTTTTTTCCTCCTGTGTTCCATACAATGTTAACAGTACCTCCTGTTCATAACTTGTAGCCTCCTGCCACAAGGAAATACCACCACAAACATCACAAAAGAGGAAATGCATTGCTTTGATGGTGTTAAGAAAAAACAACGAGACTTTGTCCTTTTTAAGATCGACATCAAGAAGAAAAATTGCCTCTTTTCTTGTTAGCCATACATTTCTGTTGTAGTGTGGGGATTTTTTTTCTTTTTTTGTTATGACAAGAATGACACAAGTACATATTGTTTAGTTGTTCTTGGTAAGGATCCTCCTGTTCCCTGAGCAAGCTGCATTTACCCTGCAAGGAAATTGTCCCTTGCTTCCAGCCCCTACCCTGGATCAGTCCTTTTCTTTTTTTGTCTGTCCTCAGCTCTGCCTGCTGAGTCTGAATTTGGCTGTGCTCTTTTGCCCACGTCCTGGTTTGTGTTTTGCTTTGTAATGCTCTAACGTAACAAATGTAATGTTTGACATAGTATGTTAACAGCTTTATCCACTGTTCTGATTTCATCTGTAATTAGGGTGACAATGTGGGCTTTTTCAGTTTTGCTTTTAGTATTTTTTAACAATGCTATTGATCAACATTTAATTTATACTCCCTTGTTCCTCCCCAAATCTTGGAATTCCCAGCTCACCTAGGTGGGTTTTTCTCTTTTGAAAAATTGACTCCTCTCAAACACAGCTGCAAAGCAACCCCCAAATTATGATGTAAGGAAGCATACAGAGTTCATACACAGCAGTAAAAGAAAAAAAAAAAAGTACAAAGCATTCACTGTATTTTAGCACATTACCACCAATATTTTCCTGACCCACTTTGCCACATGCAAAAGGACACTGATGTGCTTATTTACTCATCTCTTCATTCAGGACAGCAGTGAGCCCATTTGGATGGTTCATTCAGCCTGGTCAAACAACAGTGTGAAAGTGTGGCAATGTCTTTCCTGAGCACATCAAAGGCTGCTTGTATTCCAACTGCCAGGTGGCTTCATGCTGTAATAGGGCATGTTACAAAATGAAATGGGCTAATTCTGCAATAGTGCACGTGCTCCCTGTATTCAGATAATTTTGTTCACTGCATCAGGTTCCTAAAGTGAACATTTGTTATTTGTTAACACATAACTCAGATTTTTCATACCAGGAAAAGATCATCCCTATCCCTGTTCAGCTCTCTGTGTCACTAGAAACAGAATTTCATCTCTTTAAACTTACCATCTTGCATGCTCTGTTGGGATAGCAAGTACACTTAATGGACTGATTGCACCACAGAGATAAACAGGGAAAGGCTTTTGCAGGCTCCTACTAACATGTTTTCTTCAGAACAGAAGACCAAAATAGCATTACAATGAAGCTGTCCTGTGGAGATCTAAGGAAGTTTGTAATAGGGAATATTACAGGGCCAACAAGATAGGGAAAAAAAAAAATCACTCATTCCAGAATATGTGTGCACCAACTGCTGACAGAGTTTCCTATGAGGATCACATTGTGTAAAGTATAACATGCTTCAGTCCCATCTCAAATTACAGACTGTGGGCCATATCTTGTTCCTCAACACTCCAAAACAGTTGAGCTCCTCAACTCGGCCACCATCTCCCTCCAGCCTGGCCACCCTGAAGTTACATAGAGATTGGCAGGCATGGGGAAGGGTTGCTTAGAGGTGCCATCAAAGACTAACAGGGAAGGCTGATACGGACCTGTGTTGTAAAGCTATGCAGAGTAGTTTAACTAAGTGAACTAACCCAAATGGTTTTAAAAATCACTGGGCCTGTGATAAGAACATGAAAGCCAGCATTGCTAGTGGCTTCTCTTTCTGGTTGTGTTTGTTTGCTTGCTTTTGTATCTCAGACTATGCATCTTTGCCTTAATCACAAACTAAAAGCCCTGTGCAGCATCATTAACCCAATTAAAAAGGTTTCCCTGATGAACTTCTTCCCTAGTTTATGTATTTATATAGTTTTTCTACAGATGATGTAGAAAGCATGCTATGAAAAAGGATGAAAAGCAGGTGGTGGCAGAGTCAGTGCCTGCAGTTGTCCCACTTGTGTAATTTGGTCTTGTGCCAGCCTCTGGCTGGAACTAACAGCGGAGGAGTTTGTCAAAGGTCAATGACTTTAGGCACTTTCAAATTATCCTTGAAGAAGTGTATGCAATCCACAATCATCTGCCAAGAAGCAAACTATAGAACTGCACAAATGCATATCATTTAATCTGGACTGTTTTTCACTGGTAGGGATCCTATGACTCCTATGAATCACATCAATCTTGACGTCAATTAGATCTTTGAAATAGCTATGTTGCACCATCACGACTACATAAATTCACACAGTCATATAAAAACTCAGCTAAGAAAGAATGAGCAGAGTCTGTGGTCCTGAAATAGTGGTTTATTGGCAATATCTTTTCCAGGGATGTCATGAGCTCCTCGTCTAGTCAAACTGAAGTGTTACTGCTTGTGCATGCTCCACTTTCAGCTGACAGAGGTGGGTCAAACTTGTGATGGCTCCATGTTGGTACTGCTTGGCTGCACTCCCAGGGGATACTCTGACTTTCTGTCACCTTAAAGTGAGACCCTTTAACCCAAGCAGAGCAGAATGGGATTCATTATTTACTATTCATTATGGATGGAGAGGGGGCTCTGCACAACTTCTGCTGTGTTTAGGTGAGGAAGTAAAGCACAACAAATGACATACCAGGGTAGTAAGATGCTATGATCTCCTTATAGCCTTTCATGCTTCTCCGTATGAAGGCTGGCTATTCATTCAGAGACCAAGGAGGAGGCAGTTTTCTTGTTCGTCTCCTTATTGTTTTGATCTTATGCATAAGAAATTCAATAGGAGGTGACAGGAAGGTTAAAGCCTGTTGTAAGCTAAAGGCTGGATCGACAGCAAAGAGTTGGGAAGGGTCCTCATACAGTACTCCATGGGAGATTTATTGCAGCCTCACCATAAAGGAATCCAGGACAAAAAACCTCGAACAAAGGGGTGTCCAGGTTTATATATGGGGGCAGACAAAGGATCAGGGACCAATGAACTGAGGGGCACAGGGGCGGTACAGAGGCAGGGTTAGGATGCAGAAGCCAATGGGGAAGCTCTGAAGGAGTGGGGCAGTACATAGGCAGGGTTAGGGTGCAGGAGCCAATGGGGAAACTGAGGGAGTGGCAAGGGGGCAAGGGCCAATGGGGGAACAGGGAAATAGGAGAACCTTCTAGATAAGGTAGAAAGGGCGCAGGGAGGCCAACGGGCCAACCCAGGAATCGGAACTGGGATGCATCGGCATAATGAAACAAAGCATCCTGGGAGAGGCTTTTCTCTCCCTAACCAGGGAGTGGATCTCCTAGGGACTGTCTCAACAATGGACTCTCTTAGTCCATTGTTCGTTAGGCTCACTGGCCCCCACAAAAGCCCTGTCTCTTCCTAAAGAGATTTGTACTCCTGAGTTTGGCATACCTAGCAACAGACGCTCTGAAACAAGAGTCCTCTCCGTCCCTCACTGGAGGTGTATTACATTATATGACCTGATTACAGATATTCTTCATGCCAGGGAAAGGGATGCTCTCTCTGTTCCTATGGGAGCTGGGTAGCCAAAAGTCAGTATTTTCAGAAAACCTCAAGAGTGTGGGACTGGGTCATGTCATGTAATTTTTACAGCTTGAAAGCCTGATGTTTAAACCTGAGTTTGACTAGATCTTGGCTTCCTTTATAATCAGTAGATACAAACAATATTGTGATTTAGTTTACATTTATAATGCCTGTTTTAGGATGATATGGATTACCCTCTGGAGGTTCCTATTTTTCTCTATTGGAGTACACAAGGAGTATTGTGTAATTAGCTCAGCCTTAGCATCTACAGGTTCGATGCTTCAGGACATAAAAACCCTAAATGAGAAGCCTTCTCAGGCTTCATAAGGATGTCAGTCTCTATCTCTGTTTAATGCCCCAGAGAAGAAAATCACACAGCTTTGGGGGGGTTGTACCTCCTCTGAGTACACTAAGTCATGTCCTGTATCTGGCACAGGTGCCTCATTTAGCAATTCTAGAAGTTCAAGACAGGAGATGTGTGCTCTCAGGTCAGAAATGTCTATTTATGTATCTGTTGTCAAAGGCAGTCAGTAGCACACCTTCCCAACAGAAATACAGATACTCAGGGACATTAGGGGCAGGATCAAGTTTGTAAAGAAACACCCAAATTTAGTTGTTTACACGGAGATGTGTGCCAAAAGATAACAAGGGGTGTAATAGTCCATTAGATAAATGGAGCTCTGGTCAATTCAGACCAGCAGCTTTCAAAGTGATTCAGCCAACCAACCAGTCACATACAGACACAGCTGGCCTATGCCTATATATGATAAGCATACCCATGGCAGGTGCATCATTTCCTTGGAGATGACCCAGCGTAGCAAAAATGTCTTCATGGGACTGGAAGCTACACCACAGGACCTCCTGAGCCTATGGAGCACCAGTGCCCTTCTGCAGCAGAAGACGGTCACACTAAGGGGTCTCCAAAGGCACTTGGATGCCTCCATTTGGGCTTCTGCAGCACTCTCTCAGTTTGGCTTTCAGGGAGAAGAATTTCTTGCTAGGTTTCACTGTTTCACTGCCAAAATTACTAGTTTGCATGGTGCAGTCCAGGAGCCCTTCAGCAAAACTTAATGGCATCACCTAATCTTGTGTGAACTTCTGGCAAGTGAATGTCATCTCTTATCTGTGATGTCAGGCAGCTGACCTGCTGATGGACCATAGACAAGCCCACTACTGAAGAGCTGGCAGTGCCAGCCCGGGTAGCTGGTTACAGTCCATTACAAGGGTGATGCAGGACTCCAGCTATCAATCAAGGGTTTCTGCACAGCAATTCATTTAGACCATGTTACATCCTAGAACTGGATCAGTTTCCTCTCAAGAAACTGGCTGCAGTCTTACACTGTTTGAAAGAAAGCAAGCAGAATCTTAGAGGCTTAAGGACTACACTGAGACTGCTTCTCTGAGCACCTAGACAGATCATCTTAAAGTAAAACACTCTTCTATTAATTTGTTCTGAGGTTACCTTGGCTGCAACCTTTTACAGACTCGTAGTGCAGGACAATCCAATGAACAGGGCTTTAGTTTAGGTCTTTAGAGTTGTAGTCATAACCCAGCAAAAATGAGAGAACTTCCACTGGCTTTAGTGAGCTTAATGCACTGATCTGTCACGTCTAGCATGATTTATGTGAAGTCTTTTCTTCTCTGTAAATTAATTTCAGATTTCAATAGAAACAAATTTAGGCAAATATGCAACCTGACTTCTGAGTTTAGAGTTAGTTAATCATTTCCAGTGACACTCACTAGAGGGAAATTATGGAGAACTTTATAAATTAGCTTCACCTTCTATAGCTACTACATCAAGCTTGGCACTTAGCAATCTGGGGCATTACCGGACTAAAGAAGAGAATTAAAATTCACCAGTCAAAAAATAAGCACATGAGGTAACAAACCCCATTAAAATAACAGTCAGCTACAGCTACTGCATACAAAACATTGCCTTACCTGTATTACTTTGAACACTTGCCAAAATATATGTCGGTGTTCAAATATATTTGGACTCTTGTCTGAACGTATGTAAATAATACTGTAGCTCCCAGACATTTCTGTCATATTGATGCCTTTCTGCATTTCCTAAATCTACCTTTGTATGTTTAAATATCCACTACGAATCATTTTACATAAGCTCAACTAAATTTCATTTTACCAATGTTATTTATTTTGCCCTCCTCTGTCATTTATCAAAGTGGTTCTGTGGTCTAATATATCCTCTAAGGATGCATAATCCCTCCCATCTTTATATCACCTTAATATTAGATTGGTAAGTCTTTCCACAGTTGTTAATTGACCTCTCTGGTATCCTATTCAAAGCATCCTCCCAAGATAATGATAAAGCATTATAGTTACCTCATTTTAAATACTTTTTTAACAGTTATCACACGATATACAAGCAGCAGTAGCTTTGAGAAAGCGGTGTGGTTTCCACTTTGAAGTTCTTATAAAACCATGTCCTCATGAAGGAAAAAAAGTGGCTTTGATTAATCCATGCTGTTTAAGATGTATATAAATGTATATAATCCAAAGTGAAGTGCTGATTTTTTATAAGCATTATGAAAGTCTATATTTGATGTACAGTGGTTTGCAGTCCCCTAGATCTTCTGTTGTTCTTCACCTGTGTTATGTGACAGTCAAACTACCTGATTGAAACAGGTCCTCCTGGCTTTAGCACTCACTCCTCTTCCATTGAGCAGGAATACTTTAGTGAACCCAAGTGCCATAAATTCACTACCTTTGCAAAAATGACTGCCAGTTATGACTGTGAGTTAATGGAATTATTTTTTTTCTAATTAAGATAGGTTTTGTGGGAATCTGTTCAAGCTCTCAAATACCAGCCTACAAAGCTATTCTAGGTGCTAGAGCCTCTTCAAGAATCCTGACTGCCTCTAGTTCACAATCAGAACCAGCAATAAGCTGCAACTGTGAAAGAAGACATTGTTCACAGGAAAAATGCATATACCTGGCAAAGGGCAGATCCCCCACCACCATCAGAACAAAAACCCTAAAATGCCAGGGAAAGAAAAAAGAAAAAAAAAGCCACAATGGCCAGCAAGCTGGTGGGGAGAAAAAAATAGCACCAGCTCCTGTCTCAAGGGAAAAAAAAAACCAAACCAAACCAAAAGGTTCACACAGCAGCTTGGGCAAAACAGATGGGAACCTGGTGAGTCTCTGGTGCTGGTCTCCTCTTCACAGCAGATGAAGCAGGTGGATTTGGTGTCCTTTCTCTCACTGGCTTGGTTTTACCAAGGTCTGGGGCCAAGATGGAGCAGCCCTCAGCCAATTCTTCTCCCACCAGTTGCTCTCTCTGATCTCAGACCAAAACCAAACCATCCAGTTCACTTAAAAAAAAAACAACAACACTGCCAAAGGATTGCTGTGGCAGCCTCTCCAAGGCCAGGGAAAGGAAAAAAACACCTTCTTACCTAAGCTAAGAAAAACCTCACTAGCTAAGGCAAAAAAATACGTGGTCCGCATGGCACCACAGACGGCTGGGGAGTGAGGCTTTGAAAAAGCCTGTGTGGTGGCTGACAGCGGACTCCTTTCCTATGTCCTCACATGGGGCACCCTTCGATGGTGATCACAGAACTAACTCCCAGTCTAGGGCTAAGCAGGAGGCTGCTATCACTTCATGCTGCTGCGGGCAGGCTTGGTAATGACAAGGTGGTCTCCTCTCTCTTATGAGTTACTTGCTTGAGGGTCAGCTGGTCTCTGGTCTTTAGTAGAAACACCTGGTTCAGCACAGCTGTAACTCATCATAACTCATCAAGGTCGAGGCTGCCTGCGCCAATTCCTGCTCTCCCACAACACCTGTGGAAGATCCCCAAGGCTGCCCCCTTCCCCCAGACCCATGTTAAAGCTACAGCAACCATTTCTGGGTATACAGGAGATGATAAGGTAATAGACTAATCATCATAAAATCACCCCAAGACACCCATCTTGTAGGTGGGTGTCATATTGATTAACCTCCAGTCATCTGGGACCTCCCTGGTTAACCAGGACTGATGGTAAATGATGGGGAATGGCTTGGTGAGCTCTCCCACCAGTTCATTTGACTCCCGGTTCTTATCAGTGCTCTGAGATCCAGATCTTTTAAAAATCCACCTAAAATTCTGTGATGAGATTTGGCCGACAGCTTTGAGACTTGGCTGACAGCCTTGCTCTTCAGGTAAAACTGAGCTTTCTATAATAAGGTGCAGTTATTTGCACAAGAAATTGAGCTTTCTTGCAGGAAGATCTTTAGTTTGTGGGATTAACTGCCATGCAAACTGAATATCATCAAAACCTTCCCCTGATTTTTGATGCACGTGCAAGGCATGCTTTTGAGGCTCCACTGTCCATAGTATAAACACAGTGACTGTGAGAGAGCAATGACAAAAGCTGTAGCAGGGGAGAGGTCAAGAATAATGTGTTCCAGACATCAGAATTTCTTAAGTCAGTTCCTCCAAACTATGCCAACAACATGGGAGGAGATACTGTGGAAGCAGGAAAGAAATCTGCCTTTCCCTCAAATGAGGTCAAAGAAGAGGGAACTCTCAAAAAATGTGATACATAACCATGAGTGTTATAAAAAAACTCTGTTTCCCCAACTGCAGCTCTAGCATCTAGTGTTACTGCTTGTCCTCTTCTAACCTTTCTCATGCCTGCTTGGTGGGGATGTTTTATTCTTTATTAAAATGATGTCCACTGGCAAAAATGAGACTGAACTTTCTTGTGTACTACATGCATTCTGTAATATCACATATCAAAAAAGTTCCAGTAGACCTCAAAAACCTATGGGGTTGTGGGTGAGGAGGGTGTCTTGGCTTGGGCCACCAGCTTTGATCTTGGACTGAGTGGGAGTAGCTGGATCCTGAGGAGTAAAGCAGCTGGCATGATGGTGACTAAGGGATATTGGAAAGGCTGAATGGGCTTCATAAATCTTCATGAAGAGCACAGGAGGAGGAGAACTGTCTTGGCCAAGGCAGGTGATGGTGGGAGGCAGCAGGGGCATGGGCAACAGAGGTAGACTGAGCTGTATGGCAGGCTCACAGCTCAACCATGCAGCTGTGACTGCATCTAAGCGAGCTGCTACTGCAAATACACTTGCTTGAAACAAGGCCTGACAAACCAGGGCATTCCCAGTAATTTCTTGTCCTTGGTATCAGTGTGTGCAGCTGACCTGCTTCAAATGAACCTGAAGGAGGGTTATGTACGAGAGTGACATGAGTGCATCTAAGCATGATGCTGTGGCAGCTTGAGTTAAAAAGATCTTTCAGTTTATAGAGAGTGGACAGGGAAACAAAAATATATAGATGAAATCACCTCTGTACTGATGATCCTGACATCCAGTTAAAATGTTGGTACCTGCACTTGAAACAGATGCTAGAACATTCAAGACACAGCAGACAAAAAAGGTACAACTTTGAGTGAGGGAATGTGAAAGGGAATTTACGGCGAGAGGCTGAAGAAGCTCAACCTGCTTGGTTTATCAAGAAGAGGACTGAGATGACTTGATGATAATACACATCTTTAGGAGTGGTCACCAGACACCACAGAATTGTCTTGAAGGAGAAGGCAGAAATCCCTGAGTGTGAACTGAAGCCTACCGACCCTGGCTAGAAATGAGGAACCCATTTTTAGGCATGAGGGTGAGAGTAGGCACTGGAACAATGTGCTAAACCGTCAATTCATCACGTCTTCACTCCTGGCAGTGTTTCCGTCCAAAAGGCATGTGCTAGCCAAATACAAAATACAGTGTCACTGCCCCTCCAAATCGGTCCTTGAACATCATGTCAGTTTTACCCCTAAACTCGCAGGAGTTTTAGGAGCAGCTGAAACTGGCTGGTTACCACAGTATTGCCCCCTCCATTCCTGTCTTCTCTAGTACCCGTATACTCCTTGGGGTCTACCTCACCGCAACCCTTCCCATGTCTACTGGACAGCCGGAGCTTGCACACTGCAGGTGTCACAACCACTTCTGTCACTGAACAAAGCATCTCCTCCCCAGACCACTGCTCTGGGGCAGCCGCCATCCCCACTCTTCTCGACGAACACCCGCACCCACTTGCTTTTCTTACAACCCTTCAGGGGACACCGCGCCCGCCTCCGGGAAGCGAAATCCCCGCGGGGCGCACCTGCTCGGAGGGGAGACTCGCTCTCCTTTCGAGCACGGCTTGCCCGGTGCCCGGGTGACGGCGGGCGGGCCCTGAGTCGCCCCGCCCGACCCCTCGCTGCCAGAGGCCCGGCGCTGCCCGGTGCCCGCTGCCAGGGCTGGGCGCGCGTGTTTCTTGTGG